>SEYY01001175.1:78167-80667 GCA_009176605.1 Armadillidium nasatum
GTTTCACATATTCCATTTGAAGTTAATAATTGGTAAGTTATTTTTTAGAAATAAAAGCTTTTGGGCTCTTTCAGGTGAAAGTTTGGTTCGCTTTTCGTCGTAAATGAGGCCTTGCTCCACTGAAAAGACGCTCACTAGCAACACTAGTTGAAGGACATGCTAAATAAGTCCTTGCCAGCTCAGGAAGAAAAGGGAAACTTTTGCAATTATCTCTCCACCAAACCAGTTGGTCTTTATCTGCCTCCAAACGTGGGAGTTTCAGATAATTTTCAATAATCGATATTGTATCCTTTGACACTTCTGACTGTGATTCTTCATCGCTGCTGGAAGCTAGAAGATCTTTCATTGATTTAGCAATGCTTAAGCTAACAGATTTTGTTTCTTTTGTATCTGACAGCTTTGGCTTTTTTTGAAAGGCGTTATTTTAGCTGTTTCTATCATCTCATCGCATAAGCATCCTAATTTGATTTTAACATTCTGAGAAACAAGTGGTTTAAAATTTTTTTTTTTTTGTACCTAGAATCTAAAAAGGTTGCAATTGTATAAGCATCATCATTTTCCAGGTTTTCAAATCTGTCGTTCATCTCCTTCATTAATGTTTCAGTCATCCTTGAAACTCCCTTAGACTTAATAACATTTGTTAACACAACTTTCAATGTTGAAACAAGTGGTATCACATCTGACAAACATGATTCAGCTGAACTTATGGTCTTTGTTAATTCTTCAAAAGGCTTAAGGATATTAATACAATTATTTAAAATGTCATTTTCGTCACCTGTTAGAGGCTTTATTTTTGTGTGCTGCTTGAAGCATAAATGCAAATGGCCTCATTAATTTCGCACATCCTCTCAAGCATATGCAAACTACTATTCCAAAGTGTTTGAATATCTTGCATGACAGAAAGTGGACGAACATTTAATCTTGTTTGTATTTTCTTCAGCTCATTTTGGGCTACAACGGAGTGATTGAAATGCGTAGCAATTAACCTACATTTGGTTATTAAATCGGATACACATTTTTGACTCATAATGGAATTTTTAACTACTATCTGAGTTTGGTGTGCAAAGCAATCTACATTTTTCACTCTTAGCAGAGAAAGTGCTTTTTTTATATTTGTGCCCGAATCCCTGACTACTCAGTGCACTTCATTTAATGAAATCTTCCATTTTGTCAGCATCTTTTCAAATACAGTTTCAAGATAGTCGCCTGTATGGCGTTCAGAAAGAGGTTCTGCGTTCAATACAAAATTTTGTATAGTAATTTTTTACTATCCGCGGATGCGGATGCGGATATTGGAAAAATGATGCGGATATCCGCAGTTGCGGATGCGGATGCGGATATATCCGGTCCACCTCTAATATATATATATATATATATATATATATATATATATATATATATATATATATATATATATATATATATATATATATATATATATATATATATATATATATATATATATATATATATATATATATATATATATATATATATATATATATATATATATATATATATATATATATATATATATATATATATATATATATATATATATATATATATATTATATATATATATATATATATATATATATATATATATATATATATATATATAAAGGGTGGTTAAATTGTATGGGCCGATGTTGAATGTGAACCACACCTAAACGTCAAGTTTTTTACTGCATTTCATTTGACTTTTTTCAATTTCAGACTTACTCAATTTGAACCATGGAAAGATACACAATGGAGCAACGTGTTAAAGTTATTCAGGCTTATTATGAAAATGGGCGTTCAAATCAAAATGCATATCGTGCACTTCGTGATTTTTTTGGTCAATTTAATCGTCCAAATGTGCGTACAATCGGAAAAATCGTGAAAAAATTTGAGCAAACCGGGTCTGTAGGAGATTTGAAAAGACCAGTGCATGCTCGTACAGCTCGTACTGCAGAAAATATTGCTGCTGTTCGCGATAGTGTGGCTGAGGAGCCATCCACTTCAACTCGTCGTCGTGCCCAACAATTGCACCTCTCACGCTCGTCGTTGATGAACATTATGCATAAAGACTTGCATTTAAACGCTTACAAGGTGCAATTGACTCAAGAACTAAAGCCTCTTGACCATACAAAACGTCGTCAATGGTCAGAATGGTGGCAAGAAATGGCAACAGTGGATGATCAATTTTCGAGGAAAATCATCTTCAGTGATGAGGCACATTTTCACCTCAGTGGATTCGTCAATAAGCAGAATTGCCGCATTTGGGCGAATGCTAATCCAAGAGTGATTGTCGAAAAACCAATGCACCCACAAAGAGTGACTGTTTGGTGTGGTTTATGGGCTGGCGGCATCATCGGGCCGTATTTTTTCCAAAATGAGGCCGGTCAGGCAGTTACTGTGAATGGTGTTCGCTATCGTGAGATGATAACGAACTTTTTATGGCACGAATTGGAAGGTATGGATGTGGACGATATGTGGTTTCAACAGGACGGTGCCAC
>SEYY01001175.1:83167-88167 GCA_009176605.1 Armadillidium nasatum
GAAATGTATGACTGAAAATTCTGGAGCGAGGGAGAAGGCCATCCCCCCCTCCCTTTACGCCCATGCATGCGACTTCACAAAACTAAATTTAGTAAATGAGCGACGCAATGAGTGTAAACTGAAAGTGGATCCTAGAAACGTGTGATTGTACTCCATTGAAGGCTGCAGCTCTATCATATTCTTTTCCTCGAAGATATGCTGTATCAATGCCGATCCAAAACTTTCTAAATTTAGATCAGTCAGTCCTGTGCCTGTTAAATCACATGTACGAACAAATTTTAGAAAGCCTTCAAATAGCTTTAGTGTCTCAGTATCAACGTATCTAGCACAAATTTAGCACGCTGGAGACATCCGAAGTTTCTACGAGAACTGAAAAACATTTAGTCTTGTTAACAATGTCAACAACTTGCCTAAATAAAATAGCATTGCAGGTTTCTATTATGAAAGTTTGAATTTTTGGATTAAGATATTTATAACACTCTCCCTCTAAAGAAGTCTGCAGATTGACATTCCCTTTTGCTCTAAACCGTAGTATTGCTCGAAAATTTTCTTCATTATTCTTGGTATTTTCTGACATAGATATTTTACCATTCTTGCCTGCTACACAGTAATATTGTTTCAATTTTTGAAACAAGTCGTTTTTCTTCTCCAATACTTTTTGCCGTATTTCCTTAATTATTCTTTTTTATTGACACAGCTCAGGAAGGGATCCAATGTTCTCAATTTCAAATTTTTTTTTTACCGATTTTTATGAAATCTGCTGCAGGATATATGCATCTCAACGCACTGGAAAAAGTATCTGTAACGGTTTGAAATTTTTTTTTTGTTGTTGAAAATTTACCCTTGAAAAAAGTGAATAGCGGGAAAAATCCACTGGTCGAAATGGCATGAAAATTGAACTGTATATTCTTAATTTTTTTTTATAGATTTTTGATATCTGCTAAAGAAAAAAGTTACATGCCCTTTTTGTGAATATATAGTTCAATTTTCATGTCATTTCGACGAGTGGATTTTCCCCGCTATTCATTTTTTTTCAAGGGTAAATTTTCCAAACAACATTCAGACCGCTATAGATATAGAAAAATGTCAGAAATCGATTTTTTTCAGTGCGTTGAAATGCATATACCTTGCAGATTTTATAAAAATCGGTAAAAAGTTTTTTTTAAAAAAAAAAATTTGAATCCTCCCCTTCATGCCTTACCCACGCTTGTTCAAAATTCTCAGCATCATCAACACAATCCATGTGGTATCTTAACAAAGCATGGAGCGCAAATTTTCCAATTGCTTCTTTCCAATTGGAGAAACCTTTCTTAACGAAAACGCCAAGGTCCTGTGAATTGACACCAGCCCCACCTCTAGAAAATAATAAACAATATTTGCAGTATGCAATATTTTCCATCGCCGACTATACTAACCAAGGAAAGCGTTTCAGCCAATGATACTGAAAGGGAAGCACATAGGTTCTCTTTTCTTCACTTCCTGTAGAGTGTACTTTTTGTATGTGTTCTGTAACGAGAAAGGTAAAATCTTCAGTTGGTTTCCATACGTTGTCTAAAATTTCCCGCATTTCGCCAGAAGTTCTTTGGGAACGGTTCTGGTTTATGTACAAGTTTATATCATTAGGTCTTGATTCATTCTCCACAGATGTGGAAGCTTTGAGTATTAAGTAAGAAGACGTTCTGTAGCTTTATAAGAAGCGCTTGAAATTTCCTCAGACCTCGTTTTTTGCTTCTTTATTAAAAATTTTGAAATGGAAAGCTGCTGTTTATCCCTTTTTTTCAGCCATTTCAAAGTACCGGTTCGACTTTACTAATAAATATTAATCGTCCGTGATATATATATATAATATAATAGATATATATATATATATATATAATATATATATATATATATATATATATATATATATATATATATATATATATATATATATATATATATATATATATATATATATATATATATATATATATATATATATATATATATATATATATATATATATATATATATATATATATATATATATATATATATATATATATATATATATATATATATATATATATATATATATATATATATATATATATATATATATATATATATATATATATATATATATATATATATATATATATATATATATATATATATATATATATATATATATATATATATATATATATATATATATATATATATATATATAAAGGGTGTTTAAATTTTAAGGGCCGATGTTGATTTTGAATAAAACACAAATTACTTAGGAATTTATTGTCATTTCTTTTTATTATGATAATATGGTATGGTTCAATTATGTATGGAACAAAATATCGGCCAAATGGCCGCCGCGACCTCGGCGGCACACCTCCATCCGATGGTCCAAATTTTCGATGACGCTGAGGCATAATTGGGGTTCTATGCCGTTAATGTGCCGAATTATCTCATCCTTTAGCTCTTGAATTGTTGCTGGCTTATCGACGTACACCTTTTCTTTCAAATAACCCCAAAGAAAGAAGTCCAACGGTGTCAAATCACATGATCTTGGCGGCCAATTGACATCGCCACCACGTGAGATAACACGGCCATTGAATTTGTCGCGCAAAATAGCCATTGTTTCGTTAGCTGTGTGGCAAGTGGCACCGTCCTGTTGAAACCACATATCGTCCACATCCATACCTTCCAATTCGTGCCATAAAAAGTTCGTTATCATCTCACGATAGCGAACACCATTCACAGTAACTGCCTGACCGGCCTCATTTTGGAAAAAATACGGCCCGATGATGCCGCCAGCCCATAAACCACACCAAACAGTCACTCTTTGTGGGTGCATTGGTTTTTCGACAATCACTCTTGGATTAGCATTCGCCCAAATGCGGCAATTCTGCTTATTGACGAATCCACTGAGGTGAAAATGTGCCTCATCACTGAAGATGATTTTCCTCGAAAATTGATCATCCACTGTTGCCATTTCTTGCCACCATTCTGACCATTGACGACGTTTTGTATGGTCAAGAGGCTTTAGTTCTTGAGTCAATTGCACCTTGTAAGCGTTTAAATGCAAGTCTTTATGCATAATGTTCATCAACGACGAGCGTGAGAGGTGCAATTGTTGGGCACGACGACGAGTTGAAGTGGATGGCTCCTCAGCCACACTATCGCGAACAGCAGCAATATTTTCTGCAGTACGAGCTGTACGAGCATGCACTGGTCTTTTCAAATCTCCTACAGACCCGGTTTGCTCAAATTTTTTCACGATTTTTCCGATTGTACGCACATTTGGACGATTAAATTGACCAAAAAAATCACGAAGTGCACGATATGCATTTTGATTTGAACGCCCATTTTCATAATAAGCCTGAATAACTTTAACACGTTGCTCCATTGTGTATCTTTCCATGGTTCAAATTGAGTAAGTCTGAAATTGAAAAAAGTCAAATGAAATGCAGTAAAAAACTTGACGTTTAGGTGTGGTTCACATTCAACATCGGCCCATACAATTTAACCACCCTTTATATATATATATATATATATATTACTTAAAGATCAGAATTAATATAGTGCGGTAAGGAAAGCCACACCTTCATGATGAAACCATATTTTCAATAAATAAAAGCACTAATAACACGGGTACACCATACAAAAATGAATATTCGCAGCTAATAATAATAATAATAATAATAATAATAATAATAATAATAATAATAATATAATAATAATAATAATAATAATAATAATAATAATAATAATAATAATAATGATTTGGCTGTCGTCGGGAGTAGAGGTGCTTAAACCAGATTGAAAAAGAAAAGATAGAAGAATCAGATGGAAGAGAAGAGAAGAGTAGAGAAGAGGAGAAGAAAATTGGAAGGATTGTTTAGAGAACGCTGTAGAATTGTATTGAAAAGAAAATTATTTTTCAAACTTAAAAATAATAACAGATTTATTTTAAAATAATTTTTTAAAAATATTTTCAAAGCACAAAATTAAATAAATCGCAATTAAATTATTTTCAAAATTTTCTGGAGGAGCAACAAAACTTTCAATTAACATACTTTCGGCTTAAGTGGAAAATTCAACATCAGTATTAAGAATGTAAAATTTAAAAACACGAGTTTAGATTGGGTGACAAGGTTGGATCATGAAGAATAGTTCTTCGCATGGTTCTAGGGTCTGGGATTCCGTTTAACCAGTTTTTTTTTATGTCTTCCCATGTACTACTGCAGGAATTTTCCTGCAGTCGACGCCACCCTGCATCATACGGGATATGGCGTAGTGTATAAAAAAAAATAATAATAATAATAATAATAAAAGATTTTAATTACATTTACGACGATGTAGGCAAGAGGCTTTGAGGGGGGGGGGGGATCTGACACCCGCATTCCCTCACCATAATTGCGCCACTCTACGCTGAGCACGAATTTTCATTCAGTTTTGCTCTATCACGTCCTGATTTTGCTCAACATCCTTCTTGTTTCATAGTATTCATAAAAAGTTTTTTTTTTTCTCTATACTTCGTCTTTTTGCAGCTACACATATGCAACTAAGTTATTATTTATATATTTGTACCTATTGTTATAGAATTGTTGTATTAGTTTATTTTAATATGTAACAACCCTAAAAATATTTTTACTATCATTTTTAACCCATTTTAATGTGTTGACTTAAAAATTATCAATTTTCTAATAGGACAACAAAAAGGGTATAGTAAATATCTATGCTACTTTTGCTTATGGGACAACAGAGCCAAGTAGAACATTATTTCAAACAAATCTGGCCAGCACGAACTTCATTTATTATCGGAGAAATGTAATTAATCCACCTTTCGTGAGAATAAATAAAATCATGTTTCCTTCTCTGCATATCAAACTAGGCCTCATTAAACAATATGTAAAATAATTTTAAAATAACCAAGTTCAAGTTACGAAAAAATCAAGGCGGAAATTTTCGATGGCCACAGATATAAACATTAATTTAAAACAGCAATTTTCCTAATG
>SEYY01001175.1:93167-113167 GCA_009176605.1 Armadillidium nasatum
CCAAGGAAATATAAAACAGGCACACTACATTCCTCACAAACGGGAGTGAGAATTTATGAATTGGAAGATGATTTTAAAAAGAAAACATGTCAAGAAGTCATTATCAATCATAATGAATTTTAGTTTTAATTCTTGTTATATATGTTGGAAGTTTTCGTCAAGGACAAAGGGCAAACGACAGTGTCTATATTTATTTTACTTCAAATGTTTAGAAAATTTAAACAAAAACTTTATCTTGAGAGACAGCCAAATTATCCAAAATGTTTACTTTAATCTCTCTTTATGGTAGAAACGACATGTCTTAAAATGAAATAAACACTCAAAAACACCCTATATATATATATATATATATATATATATATATATATATATATATATATATATATATATATATATATATATATATATATATATATATATATATATATATATATATATATATATATATATATATATATATATATATATATATATATATATATATATATATATATATATATATATATATATATATATATATATATATATTATCATTATGCAAATAAAAAGAGCATGAAAATAAGTTTAAAGTCAAAAATGATTTAAATAAAACTCAAAAGTTCTTTGTAACGAGGCCTTAGAGAGAAACTTTAGATATGATTCAGAAATTCTACATAACCCTACAATGTCCATGTGTGTGTAAGTTCCCATTACTGTATGATATTTACATATTTCGTCATAAGGATTTACCGATCAATCAAATGTAAAAATTTAACAGTATTGATCACACATAACTGTACCCAATTTCAAAACCCCAAAATAAAATAAGAATAAAGTCTGAAAGAGACATCCGCTCATATTCTCGTTTCGATTCTCTTCATTTACTTAAATAATTGAAACTCTAACCGAAGTGCTCTCAACTGTTTTATTATATAATTTACATGGAAGTAAAAAAACTTAGTTTCACAGCACTTATAAATTAAAACAAAATTATCAACTCTCAAGGTATCATTTACATTAATCACACTCTTTACAACCACTCAAAAAACTTTTACAACATTGAATGCTTCATTAATATATATATATATATATATATATATACTATATATATATATATATATATATATATATATATATATATATATATATATATATATATATATATATATATATATATATATTCTAACAATTCAAATAAACTATCTATTTTATATTAGTAATAAATTAGTAATGCATCTTCAAAAATCCTCAAAACTATGAAAGTTAATAGTTCACAATGACTTCTGCCCAAAAATATATTCTATGGGAAATATTAAATGATATATATATATATATATATATATATATATATATATATATATATATATATATATATATATATATATATATATATATATATATATATATATATATATATATATATATATATATATATATATATATATATATATATATATATATATATATATACACACTTACGGGGAGAGAATTATAATTTTGCTCCGAGCTTTGGTTTAAGTCGACATGAAAGAGATAAAAAATGAAGCCGAACACGGCTGGTCCAAGTCCGGCGCACAAGCCACGCATACCCGTCACAATGCCCTGTACAACACCTGAATAATGATAATAATAATAATAACAATGATGATATTGATGATAATGAAAACTAAAACTCTATCTAAAGAAAGTTTTTTACACAATAAAATTGTAAAATTGCACTGGTTTCTCCATTGTTAACCAAATGTTTGTAAAAGCACAAAATGCAAGGAAGAATAAAGGTTAAATAAGAATTTCGAAATAAAATTCTTCCTGGAAATAAAACTCAATCTTTAATTATATTTTGGGAAAGACCTAAAACTAAACCTTCCTCGGAAAATAGAATTTTTACTGTAAATTTCCTTGTAAATGGTTATTTACAGGTTAGAGTAAAATAAGAATAAAAACATTAATTAAATATAACCAATTAAATAGCACTTGGATAATTTTAAGCAATCAAATAGCACAGGAGTAATTTTCTGAGATGTGATAAAATGTAAATAAAATGTATAACAATACAAAAACCATTTAATTTATGTATATTTCACAATTAAGGAAGATATCCATAAGAATAATAGCTGATGCTTTTAAGTCGGTAAATGCTTAGGTTAATTATTAAGGGCTTAGAGATGCAGTGAACATTAATTACAACACAAATGAACATGAATAACATTCAAGTGCACGAAAGCAGCGTAAAGTTATTGGTAAATTCATTATTTCTGACAAAAAAAAAAAATTAATTTCGGGAAGGACAGCTTAATGATTGAAAATGCTTCAGAATTTTTTAAAATGATGGTACGATAATATCGTAGGTTTGTATTCAAAAAATATAGAAAATATTCTATATTAATAATTCTATATCAATAACACTACTTTAATTAATTTGCAACAATGAATAAGGGTACTGAAATGGGAAGAAAATAATGTTTGTTTTAACTTCTATATATATATATATATATATATATATATATATATATATATATATATATATATATATATATATATATATATATATATATATATATATATATATATATATATATATATATATATATATATAAGTAATTAAGTAAGCAATGATGGCAGACCTAAATAATTAGATGAGAAATAAAATATAGAAATTTAATTTACAAAATGTTGAAAAATTAATAAAATAATAGTTCATTGATCTTTTTCATTTTACAAAAATAATTTATATAAATTGTATTTTCCTAATAAAAAAAGAGAAACAAATATAATCTTCGCTAGTACAGCATCATAAGCTGTCGCACTTCTTTAGCAATGATAATGTTAAAGAAAGTATTTACATATCTCAAAACGGAGTTTTAAAGAAGAGAAATGGTAAATTTTGTATTCACACTTACCCTGTTTATCGATATCCGTATGAGTACTGATGTAAGCACTAATTGCAGGGTATGTAATAGATGAGATCGCGGCCAAAATTCCCGCAGCCCACATCATCCAAGTCTGAGAACCAAATCCATACCACATAAGTTGTAATAATTCAAACACCAACCCAACCTAAAAAAAACAAAAAAAAAAACAATGTCGTAATGGAGAATCATTAAAATAATAATTTAGCACAATTAAAAACAAAGCACATAGAAGAAATAGATTCCGTAGTTAAATCCCTGAGATGTCACATCTTTAAAGTAAATACATATCTTTAAAGTTAAAAATCCGAAACTTTCATTTTAAATTCACAAAAATGGTTTAGAACTATCCAATCATATTTTAATACTTTTACTCTTTTTATCTTTAAATTCACAAATTAAACATAAAAAAAAGAAAAAAACATTTCACCTAAATTAATCACCCATTAAAGTAAATATTACTTGACGAAAGCCAGGAATGAATCATTATTATATATATATATATATATATATATATATATATATATATATATATATATATATATATATATATATATATATATATATATATATATATATATATATATATATATATATATATATATATTGATGGGACGATTAATCGTCATTGGAAAAATCGGCTTTTCTCAATCGTCATCGTCAATTTTCTGCCGATTATTTTACATATATTGGGTTACAAATATCACTGCTCCACCTTCTTGTTCTGCGAGTAAAAGGCTATTTAGTAAAGGTGGCCAAATATACTCTTCAAAACAAAACCGAATTACCCGAGGAACTTGAGAAAAGATTACATTTCTGCTCACAATTTAAGAGCTCTAATTTTAAAGTAATTGAATTTTGCATCTCTCTCCATGTTCTCACATATTAATAACTTTAAAATCAATGTTTTTAACATTTATTATGCTTTATACTAAAATTACATCTTTTTACACATTTGAATAAAGAATAAAGATAAAAGATAATTTAATTTTTCCTTATTATAAAATTGTTAAATTTATTAAAATAATTAAAATTTTTAAAATATAATTTTCGATTTTATTGTCATCGTCTTCGTCAAATTTACTATAATCGTCATTGTCAAAAAATTCGTAATTGTTCCATCACATATATATATATATATATATATATATATATATATATATATATATATATATATATATATATATATATATATATATATATATATATATATATATATATATATATATATATATATATATATATATATATATATATATATATATATATATAATATATATATATAATAACTTCATCAAAATCTTTTGCTTGAGGCCCAAATATCTAAGAATTCCTCCTCTAACAATTTTAATATATCCAAATATAACTTATTTCATAAAAGGTGGAGTATGTGCCTTTGTAAACACTAACACTCCGGTAATACGTCTTGTAAATGCTGAATCTCCTAACCGATGTTCTGTGACTTAAAATCTTTCTTTCTGCCACTACGATAATCTTGTGCTTCTGCTACTGTTCTCCCAATATATATATATATATATATATATATATATATATATATATATATATATATAATATATATATATATATATATATATATATATATATATATTGGAGTATGTGCCTATGTAAACACTAACACTCCGGTAATACGTCTTGTAAATCTTTTTTTTTTCTACCTTTGAGTACCTAACTACTTCTCAAGAGACTGTTACATCTTCACATCCAAATAATGAGGTCTAAATGTTAAATAGTCTATTCGTCTTTGAAGACGCTTGGGTTTCTGCTGATAAGGTGGGGGCTGTAATCGTTGATGTGATGTGCAGGCTCATCCCTTCTTCGTCTACATCTTTCTTTCCTCAAAATTCATGGTTCAATCGCGCTTGATCCCGTGCCATTCAGGTTAGAGACATCGCGTATCGAGAGTGGAAAAATTCTCCTTCTGTCTCTCTCTCGCTAATTTTTATTCAGCTCTGAATCGTTACTGGGATATTCTTCGATGAGCAAAGCAGGCTTTCACTAAAAGGTGTGATAAGATCCTAAATTCTCCTACTGATAAATCTTTCTGGCCTCTTGCCAAAAATCTCTCTAACATCTTCAGTAAATCTTCTCTTCCTGCTCTTATTTGCAATGATGGTTCTGTTGCTAACACTCCAAGTCTCCAACTGAAAAGGCTAATATCTTCGGTCTCCCGTTCTCTTCTAATTCCACCCAGGACGACTCCAGTAATCCTCCTCCTCCTTCTTCTCCTCTTAGATGTCCCATACCTTTACCAGTGATACATTTGATCAGGTGCGTGGACTTCTGAAATCTATGAGAATTTGGAAGACAAGCGGCCCGGATGGCATTCCTCCCCGAGTTTTAAGGAGTGTGTCTCCTTGTTCCATCCCTAGTTCAACTTTCCCCTCCATGCCTCAATACTAGTACTTTCTCTCAATGTTGGGAGAGCGCATTAGTCAAACCTACTCCAAAGAAAGGTAGATGCTCTAATCCTTCTAACTATCGTCATATAGCTTTCACTTGTATTATTTCTAAGATCTTTGAAATCCTTCTCAACTCTCATTTCTTGGATCATCGGGAATCTCATTCCCTTCTTTCTGATAATGAGTATGGTTTTCGACGTTCGAGGTCTACTGGTGATATACTTTCCTATCTCACAAATTTACGAACTTCTGCCTTTAGGGACCAAGGGGAGACGTGTGGTGGCTCTTGACATATCTGGGTATGGCATGCGTCATTGCTTTCCAAGCTCCCCTCCTTTGGGTTTCCTACTTTTCTTTGCTTACTTATGTCTAGTTTTCTTTCTAATCGTTCCCTTTCGGCTGTTGCTGATGGAGCAACTTCTTCCTTTTCTGTCAATGTGGTGTTCCTCAGGGTTCTGTCTTGTCGCTTACTCTATTCCTACTTTTCATTAATAGTCTTCTCAGTTGCTAGTCTAACCCTATCCATTCATATGCTGATAACTCGACCCGCCATTCTTCTACTCATTTCAAATCTACCCCCTCCTTTGCATCTAGAGTTGCCTCTCGTCTTCATCTTTCCGATTCCATTCTTGCGGATCTGAATCGAATTTCCCAGTGGGGTCAACTCAACATTGTGAAATTCTACTCTTTAAAGACTTGACCTCTAGAATTCTCCCTCACAAAGACACTTCCTAACTTTTTATTTCTTTCGAAGGTTCTTCCGTCTCTCCTGTTGACAATATAAACATTCTTGGACTTCACATAAACAAAAAATGTCTTGGAAGCCTCATCACAATGGTTGCTATGGCGACCTCATAGAAGCTGAGAGTTCTGTTTAGGCTGCGATAATTTTTTTCTTCTTCGCTGTTACTCATGTTATACAAGGGCCTCATCCGCCCTTGTATGGAGTACTGCTCTCATATCTGGGGTGGCTCAGGTTTCCCCCGTCTTTTGGATAGGGTTGAGCAAAAGGCTAAAAGACTTATAATCTGTTCCGTTCTTACTAATTCACTTGACACTTTAGCATTGCGATGTGACGTTCATGCCTTGTTTTGTCTCGTATACCTCCACCTTTACGGCGTCCTCGTAGCACAAGGGGTGCGTTGTCAGCACATAAATTGTATGTGGACATAGGCAACTCCAGGCTTGTCTGCTGGGGTGCCTCCTTCTTTCAAGCCACCTCTGTTCGGAGAATTCTCTTCCAACTTCTGTGCTTCCTGCCGAATTTAATCTCAATTACTTTAAACAATACGTCTGTACTCCCCTATGAAATTCGCGTTAGGTGAGACTTGTGAGTTTTTTATTTTTTTTTATCGTTTTAACATCCTCTCCTTAAATAGGTCTATGCCCGTGAGAGGTGATGATGTGTAAAATAAATAAATAAATAAATAAATATATATATATATATAATATATATATATATATATATATATATATATATATATATATATATATATATATATATATATATATATATATATATATATATATATATATATATATATATATAATTTTTTATATATAAAAGTTCCCACCTGACGGGCATTACAAAATTCGATAAGTGGAGCTTTCTAGGAAGTATATATTAGGATCGAAACTGACTTACCAAATTTGCGAGTCAATCACACACACACACACACTATATATATATATATATATATATATATATATATATATATATATATATATATATATATATATATATATATATATATATATATATATATATATATATATATATATATATATATATATATATATATATATATATATATATATATATATATATATATATATATATATATATATATATATATATATATATATATATATATATATATATATATATATATATATATATATATATATATATATATATATATATATATATATATATATATATATATATATATATAATATATATATAAACACTTACACTAATAACCCGTTTGTTTGAAAGGGTCCGAATAAGAAGACCCAATAATGCAGTTTGGGCAACAACAGACATTATACCGACGACAGCTATGAATGTTGCTACCATTTCTGGTCCAAAGCCCATTACCTGAAATTTATAATAATAATAATAATAATAATAATAATAATAATAATAATAAAGAAAAAAGAAATGTTTGATTCTAGTGATGTTATAGAAGAGGCACAAAATATTGCGAGTAACTAACTTTCACAAGAAGAGATTAGTAAAAAGTTTTTGAATAATTTGCCACGAATTTGCAATACCTTAAATTATAATTAATTTTAAAATTTTAATTCAGGAAGGGACAGAATCTGACGTGAAGTAATAACGGGAAGAATAAAACTTATATTAATATTTTGAGTATTTCGAGAGAGAAAAAAAAAAAAAAAAAACCTGTGACAATACACAGATATATATATATATATATATATATATATATATATATATATATATATATATATATATATATATATATATATATATATATATATATATATATATATATATATATATATATATATATATATATATATATATATATATATATATATATATATATATATATATATATATATACACAGTCTCATTGGTATAATTGGAAAGATATTGAATAATAATAATAAAAGTAATCTTTATGTAGGATTCTCATTTAATCCGAAACTAAGAGGTTATTCTTTAATTTAGTATCACATTGTAACTATTGCCAGTTTTTGCAAAAATGATTGTACTTGTGGCAATCTTGGGTCTAAGGATTGAGTCAAGTATTGGTATAAGTACGAGTACAATCGACCGATACCGATACTAAAATCTTGCTTCGCCTTTTTTAGATAGCTGCTCACTAACTGAAGTTATTTAACATTTTATAATTTATTATTATTATTATTATTATTATTATTATTATGAGTAGGAATAAAAGTGTGTGTATATATATATATATATATATATATATATATATATATATATATATATATATATATATATATATATATATATATATATATATATATATATATATATATATATATATATATATATATATATATATATATATATATATACTGGTGGACAAAGGCCACAGCACTACCAATTTCCATCAGAGTTGGGGAAATATCGGAAACCTGCTCAAATTACAGGTCGACATGTCTCTATACGCGGCGGAGTGCGTCATAGGAAGTTGGGAAAACAGATAAAGGGAGTGTGTTCCAGATTTTACCAGTTGAGTACATGTAAAATATAGCATAGCGGTTAAGTCTAGGGTTAGAGAGTTGGACAGAGAAAGGATGAGACTGTGTAAAAAGGCATGTAGTTTGAGCCCTTCTCAATGGAGGTGGTATTCGATGTTAGTGTTAAGAAGAGCAGTGTCCGTTGTAATAGAAAGAATGACACAACAATTCAAGATGCAGAAAGGGACTGTTGAGAATTAATAAGAGCGGAAGAGTTGATAAGACGGAAAGTCCAAGGCTTCACCTTTTTAGAGAGAGATGTATGAGTGAACCATCTCAGATGTGTGAGACATACTCTTTACAAAGGCGAACACCCCTATAAAGAGCAAGCAATGGGGGCGATATGAAAAAATTACGAAGGAGTCTCAGAGCACCCAACCTCTTGGAAGCTTGTTTAGAAAAAGCAGTTATGTGTTCCTTCTAAGAAAGATCACAGGAAAAAGAAACACCAAGAATATTAAAGACAGATGAAGGTTTGAATAGAGGGTGGAGTCATCAGCATAGGAGTGTGACTGTTTTTTATATGTTTATATCGCAGATATGTAAAAAGAAATATGGGAGACAAAGAGAATGAAAAGAAAAAGTAAACGGATAAATGAAAGATAATTTTTTTTTGAGAATGATTGAGAATAGGTTCTCAATGGTTCTCATTGTTATAAATATATGTTTTACGTTTTTGTTTTTTATTCTTCCAAGCTTGTCCATCCCTTTTTTCTTATTATGTAAATAATTAAATTTAAATAGGAAGAAGAATGTCACTGTTTTTTACTTAGACGATTATCTAGGCATAGAATAAAAAGTAAATATCTTCTGTCACAATTAGGGACCGACCGGGGCCGGGGCCAGGGTTCTGGCCGGGGTTGCCTAAAATTTGTAAAGAGGTCCAAAGCACTGAAATTTTAGGTTAAAAAAATTTGATATAAATTTAATTGAGGCTTATTTAATTATAAGAAAGGCGTAAAATAGCCAACATTCACTTAAATTAATGATTATATGCATTTTCTCTTAAAAAAATTCAGAAAATTACAGATTTTGTGTAATAAAAAGTACAAAAATTAAAAAAAAAAAAATTTTTTTGATTCATAATAGTGATTCAACAGCTTTACCTAGGTAAGAACCTAAGGTAAAGTTTGAAAAGAGGTAAGATATAAAATTATCAATATAACCTGTATTTATACATATAGTTATGTTATTGCTATGTATCAAATTTGTATCAATTATCTACATTATTTCAAAATTATTATTTTGTTTATACTTTCAATCAATATGGTTAAAAGATCAGCTTCAGTAGTATGGAAGTACTTTTCAATGTTTCGGGATAGGCTCGAAATAGCTAAATGTAACATCTGCAGTCAGGAAATTAGAAGAGGACCTCCGGTTGCTTCAAGTAAAAAATTTTCAACCAAATCTTTATGGGGGCATCTAACATCCAAACACAAAAATGAACATTCACTAGCAGAAAAAAAAAAAAAAAAAGAAAAAAAAAAAAAAAGAAAAAAAAGAAAAAAATTTGTTTTAAAAAAAGCAAGAAGAAAAATCTTAATTTTCTTATATTTTGTTAGAAATTTTTTTTTTTATTATTTGACTGATTGAGCTGAAATTTTCAGGGTATATGCATTTTTTCCCAGTTCTGAGTTGATTTCGAGCATTTTCCTGAGTCTATCTATAACGGTTTGAAAGTTATTTGGACCCAAAGTTGAAAAAAATTAATAGTGGGGTCAAACCACTAGTCTACATTAGCTGAAAATTGAACTGAATAATCTTAGCCCCAAATTCTTGCATTGGTGAGAACAGATTTTTGATATCACATCTAGAAAAAAAGTTATAAGGACTTGAAATTTTTTTTTTTTAAAAATCGTACCCTTCCGGAGAAAAAAATTATTTAAAAAACACGCTACCTATTAATTTCTTTTTTTTGGGGGGGGGATATTGGTAAGAGGAGGGACAGGGAAAAAGCATTTATTTAGTGCATTATTAAATGCTAATTGTTTGAAGCGAGATACAGCCTCTCAAACTTTGGAAATTTTTGAAATTTGGTCAAAAATGGACCTTTTTCGAGAGGCTATATCTCGAAACCAACGAATCGCATCGAATAAAGTAAAAAGAAAAATTTGTAGCTCCCATCCCTCCTCTATGTACCCTCCAAAAATAAGAAATGTTATAGTTATAGTTTTCTTTCTTTTTTTTGTCCGAAAACGTGGATTTAAAAAAAAAAAAAAAAATTCGATAGTTGTTCAGTTTTGGGCTTATAACATTTTTTCTATAACTTTGGGAACAATGTCTGTTACAAGTTTTTGTTGCCAATTGAATTCTAAATAAACAATCCAAATTTCAGGTCATTCCGAATAGTGATTTTGCCCCGTCATTCAAAAAAAAAAAAAAAAAAAAAAAAAAAAAAAAACTTTTAAGCAGTTATAGACTCAGAAAAACGCTAGAAATGGACTTTTTTTTCACTGGGAAAAAAGCTATATTCACTGAAAATTTCAGGAGAATCGGCTGAAAATTAAAAAAAAAAATTTGAAATTGAATTGTCTCCTCAAGTATAATTTTCCATTTTAACCCCGGCAGGCAAACCCCGGTTTTCAACGATTTTTAGCCGGGGCAGGGGCCGGGGCCCCAGTCGGTTCACAGTCACAATATCAACAGACTGTTAAGGTAAGTGTGGAAAATCTGGATTCGTCAGCTGGCTTCTCAGTATAGTTATTGTGAGTAGTAATAGTCTGCCTAGATAAGAGAAAAGAGAGACTATCAATAAATAAAACTTTGAAGTAATTATATCATTTTGAGTCAAAGATTACGGTAAAAAAGATCTACCCTCTAGGTAAGTGAGATTAATTCTCAGTTGAAATATTTAAAGATTAGGGTATAGATAAATTTAAGAGTAGATAGGTGATAAAATAATAGAGAGAGGGTCTTTAATGAAAAGTAGAAAAGAAGTTGAAGATAAGACAGATCCTTGTGGAACGTCATTAATAAATTTAAAGGAAAAACAGTAGAAGTTTTACCAAGACAGAGTGCAGCTAAAAAACATAAGTTTTGAGAACCACAGGAGTGATACCATCAGGACCGTACGCCTTTTCAGTGTTAAGCTCAGAGTGAGCAGAAATAACGTATTTAGAGGAAATTACAATTTTAGGCATAAATGAGTTAAGGGGATTGAAGGTGGTGGTATAATTCCAAAATCATCTAAAGTTGAATAAGAGGAAAAAGTTTGAGCGGAGTTCAGCTTTAAAGGTAAGATGGCAGTTATGCTTAAAGAAGATACTAGAGGAGGAAAAGAGGAAGAAGCTAAGTTTTGAGTTGATAATTTTTGCAAAGTGCCAGAAAGAGCGTAAGGAAGAGGAGTCATTTTGTACTGAGAAAAGTTTTTGGTGTTACTAAGAAAAAGTTTTGGACGATTCCGGAATGAAATAGAAATTGCATGAGTTTCTGAAGTTTGAAGACAACGGTAATTCCTGAAGGAAGCATTCCTGCGGCAATAAGCACGAGGAAAAGTTAAACCAAGGTTTGTAAGGTTTACTAGAAGGGAAAAGATTAAAGAATGTACATCTCCATGCCACAGAAATTCACCTCGATAATGCGCTCTCCACACTTCGAGAGACCACTCCCACGAGAAATCAAAGAAGTACGACCGTAAGTCCGACCAGCTTGTGTTTCCTCGCAATTGGCAGGAGGTTTGAAAAGAGGAAGACTTTAAAAGATTGAAGAGAATACAGAGATCAGAAAATGATCGGAAGAATCCAAAGGAGGATAGAGTTTGACAGTATAAGGAGAAGGATTAGAAGATTTTAAAAAAACGGTCTAGAATGTTGGGTTTATCTCCAAGACGATCAGGGAGCTGCACCATTGCTTAAGGTCGTTTTGGATAGAGAATGGAAGACACGTTCACCAGCTGTATCATGAAAACTAAAAGAAAGTCATTGGCTGCGGCGAACATTGAAATCACCTAATATTCTGATTTCTGAGAAAAAAAGAAGAGAATGTGCTCTATTTTTGAGTTTTGATAGTCAAAGAATTTAGGATAGTCAGTAGAATTAGGAGATAAATAAACATAACAAATGAATTCAGTCGTAGAATGGCAAGAGCTTAAGCCACAAAGTGGAAAATTCAGAAGACTCCAAATTAGAGACACGAGAGTAAACAAAATCGTTGCGCACACATGCACAACCTCTTTTGGCTGAAAATTGAGAAAAGAGACAATAGGAGGAAACAGAGAATCGTTAGCTATCGGAAAGCTCAAGCACCTGAGTTGGAGTCAAGAATAAGAGATGAGGTCTAGATGAGAAGTGGTGTTCAAGAAAGTGGAAATTGGATTGAAGACCACGAATGTTGCATAAATTAATGAAGAAAATAGACAATGAACTAGGGCAAGTCAGCTGCAAAGTCTTGGTGGCACCAACTCTATTTCACCAATAACCAGTTTTGCTTAGCAATGTGACTTCAAAATAACTAGGTATTACGGATAGCAGAAAACCTAAATTTTAATGTCTTTGAATATTTTCAATCTTGTTTCATCCTTCATGAATTCAGTAAAAAAAATTGGAATCGGTAAATTTTAGAAGTATCGTATCAATACTCGGTATTGAGTGGCTTAAAATTATTGATATCAGTATCAGTTAAAATTTTTGTATCGCTCCATCCTTACTTGGATCTCTTTTCATATGAACGAAATTTCGCAGCTGGTAACAGGTAACCTTTCAACCAACACTAATCACTAAAATAATTGTATTCATAAAATATCTAATGATGATAACTTCCAATACAGTGGTTAGCAAATATCATTCCCCCCCCCCACACACACACAAACACTTTTTCTCTATTTTAGATGTTGGGGTTTCCTTCTCCTTTATTATTTCCATCTATTGATATACATAAATAACCTCATAATCTCATCCTTATCTAAGCATTCACGTCTTCTTCATTTTTAATTAAAGCAACTAACAGCACGCTAGTAGTAGAAGAAAATTAAAGTTGTTTCTCTGTATGTATACATATCCTGAAAATTTTAAATATTAATTCACAGAAACTCAAATGTTAAAAAGCCCTTACTAGTCATTAATCATCTTTCATTATTCTCACTATCCCACATTTACAATTAGGCAATTAATATGTGCCAAATTTCTCTATCTTACAAATTTACTTTAAGACTAACGTTCGTAACATTTTCATACTATCGGGTAAAAAATAATAAGTATAATCTGAAAAGCAAACGGCATACATACCAAGTACGCAATCGTTCGTCCACTTTAATTCATTTACAATTTGTAACTCTAATAAAGGAAGATGATAAAGAATTTCCGTCCTACTCATTAATAAATCTAACAAAAATCACAAACGTTAGACACTGGTTAACATCTTTTGTTATAAAAAAGAAAGAGTAAAGGCAAACAACAAAATTCCTTACCAACTGAAGGTACACGAAGAAGCACGATAATTGTCCTGCTTCAGGTAAATAGGAGAGAAACACAGTAACACTAATAAGAAGAATGTTTTTATCTTTGCTCACTTTCCACAAAGTCTGTAAAAATAAATAAATATATATATATATATATATATATATATATATATATATATATATATATATATATATATATATATATATATATATATATATATATATATATATATATATATATATATATATATATATATATATATATATATATATATATATATATATATATATATATATATTCTCACCTTTCTCACCAGACTCCTATAAGTGCACGCACTTGTCAGTCGTTTCGGACTAAGCCGCTCCACTGTCTTCTATCTTCACACTTCTTCCCCTCTTCTCGACTGCCGCCTTTACCTTGTCCCTCCACCTAATTTTCGGCATTCCAACACCTCTCCTCCCCATCGGTCTCCACTCGTAGTACTTCTTTGAGAATTTAACATCATCCATTCTCTTCCTATGTCCGAACCATTGCAGCTGTTCCTTCTCTATAAATGTCAATATTCTCTCCATCCACAGTTCCTCTCTTATATCGTTATTTCTTACTCTGTCCATTCTTGTCAGCCCCACTATCATTCTTATTAACTTCATCTCACATGACTGCATTTTACTTTTGGCTTTAGTGTTCAGCGCCCAAGCCTCATGTCTATATGACAGAATAGGGCTTAAGATTCTTTCGTACATTATTGTTTTAACTTTGCGCGAGATGTTCCGGTCCTTATACAAAGGGAACAGGGAAACCAGCGCCCCATTGAATTTACCAAATTTATGATTTAATTCAAGACTCACATCATTTCCGTCTCCAAAACAACCCCTCAGGTACTTGAAATTGTCTGTCTGTTTTAGGGCTCTATTTCCTATTCTAATATTCAACTCCTCCAGCTCTCTACCTAACATCGTAACCTCTGTTTTTTCTTTACTAATCTTCAATCCCTTGGTTATCAGCACATCATCCCATTAGTTGACAATTTTTGTAAGTCTCCCCAGTCTCTACAATTAGAGAGAGGTCGTCAGCATAACCAAGGATTTCACCACCCACACTCTCTGTACCAATCTGCCACAGAAATCCATAGAGAAAATGAACAGAATTGGAGAGAGCACACTACCCTGTTTCATCCCTGATGATATTCCAAACCAGCCACTTTCTCCCATCTGAGATTTAACCTTACATAGACTGTCTACATATTTATTCTTTATTGCTCTTCTTATAATTTTTAAATATTACCTTTTGAATGATATAAAACTCTAACAATGTATATTATTTATAAAAAAAAAATCCCTAATGCACTTTGCAACTCGTAATAACATCTGTTGTTCTGAGATCATCTTCAATTTTACAAAGGCTCCAGGATCAATGATGCGAGAAAGAAATTTTCAGTACAATTATTTATTATTATACCCAATTATATGCTGAAGATAGATAGATTCACTTTTTATTTGGGATTTAGTAGTGATTAGTAAATAATTTTACGAATCAATTATGAAACTGCCTATGAGCGGTAAAGTTTATTTTCATTCCATAGGAACTGCATAATTCATTACTTTTTTATAAGGGAGGTATGTATGGAATCCTTAAAATAAATGAACTGAACCACCACAGCCAAATTTATCCTTTAGCGAAAGTCTGATTTAAGAGGCGTCACTTGATGGCTATAACCTGCAGCTCTGTTGAACTGGAAAATCGCCTCAGTCCTTGTAGCCATGATAAAATTCTCAAATAGTAGAAAATTTTATTTTGCAAAAATATTAAATAGACTCTTATACCATAATTTCGTAAAACAAAAGCATCAATCAAAAATGTCATTCATATCGTATTACACATATGAAATGATGGAATTTGACTTCTACTACTTGTGGATTTTCATTGGACCACCGATGACAGTTATGGGAGCTGTTGATACAATAAAAGGTGAAAGTAAATTCATCACTGAATAGCATGTAAGGAATTGATGGACGATTAACATTCACCAACATATAAGACTCCAATCGACTGCTTCAAAGCACTGCACACACTACACGAGAAAAGGGTACAATATTCATTCTTCAAGCAGTGTTTCAAATAGGGGTGTACCGATAGTATCGGTATCGGCCATTTTTTTGGGTATCGGTATTGGTTAATATGGCTGATACTTGGCCGATACTCCGATACTCCTTACTTTTTGGGTGAAGAATTATGAGAAACTTTGGATTAAAAAATAAATCTAGAGTCGATATATAAAAGTTCTAATAAGGAATTCTTTAAGCTAGCCCATAATTCGTCATCCTATATATATATATATATATATATATATATATATATATATATATATATATATATATATATATATATATATATATATATATATATATATATATATATATATATATATATATATATATATATATATATATTCGCGCTCACCTTCTTCTAAATCGGAGTAAACTCTCCTTCGCACACACAAAACATTAATACAGACACCCTTTAAAGAAAATTAAAAAAAAAAAAAAAAAAAACTAAATGATGGCCTCAACAAAAGTAGCCTCGGAGAAGCCCCGGGGGCGGCTTCCAAATATAGCCCCTCATCCACCCCTTCCCCCATCACCACTTGGGAGTTGGTGGCCTCCGGTGATGGGGTTGGTGCCACCAAGATACAGCTGCCGGCCTGTCCTGATGCAAGGTCTATTTTTTTCATTAATTTCTGCAACATTCGGGGTCTGCACTCTAATTTCCACTTTGTTGAACATCACCTCTCTTCTTCTAGACCTCACCTCTTATTCTTGGTCGAAACTCAGATGTTTGAGCGTTCTGATAGCAAACCCTATTTTGTTTCCTAATACTGTCTCTATCCTCAATTTTCAGCCAAAGTCGGATGTTATGCATACGTGCGTAACGATGTCGTTTGTTCTCGTGTCTCTAATTTGGAATCTTCCGAATTTTCAACCTTATGGCTTAGGCTCTCTTGCCATTCTACGACTAAATTCATTTGTTCAGTTTATTTATCTAATAATTCTACTGACTATCCTAAATTCTTCGACTATTTAAACTCCAAAATAGAGCACAGTCTCTCTTCTTCTCCTTTCTCTGAAATCATCATCATAGGTGATTTCAATGTTCACCACCGCCAATGGCTTTCATCTAGTTCTCATGATACAGCTGGTGAACGTGGCTTCCATTTCGCTATCCAAAACGACCTTGAGCAGTTGGTGCAGCTCCCTACTCGTATCCCTGATCGTCTTGGAGATGAACCCAACATTCTAGACCTTTTCCTAACTCTAATCCTTCTCCTTATACTGTTAAGCTCTTTCCTCCGATCACCTTATCTCTGTACCCTCTTCTATTTCTTCAAGTCTTCCGCAGGAAGGACCCCCTTCTATTGAATGGAAACGTTTGTGGCACTTCGGTGCCACTAACTGGTCTGACTTGCGGTCGTACTTCTTCGATTTCCCTTGGAATGATTATTGCTACCGTGGGAGGGGTCCCTCGGAGTGTGCAGTTATCGAGGTGATTCTCTCTGGCATTGAGGCGTACATTCCATATTCTTTCCCTTCTACTAAACTTAACAAACCTTGGTTTAACTCTGCTTGTTCTCACGCTATTCGCCGCAGAGATGTTGCCTTCAGGGATTACCATCGTCTTCAAACTCCAGAAACTCACGCTACTTATATTTCATTCCGGAATGAATCTATCCTTCGAAACACTAAAAACTCATTCCCCGGTGGAAAATGCAATAATCTTTCTGGTTCCTCTTCTTCACGTTCTTTCTGGCATTTTGCAAAAAATGTTAACTCTAACTTTGCTCTTCCTCTTTCCCTCCTTTAATATCTTCCGACGGCACAACTGCTGTTTTACCTTCTAAAGCTGAACTCTTTGCTTAAACTTTTGCCTCTAATTCAACCTTAGACGATTCCGGAGCTATTCCTCCAACTTCAACTCTTCTAACTCAATCATGCCTAAAATTAGAATTTCTTCTAAAGATGTCATTTCTGCTCTCTCTGAGCTTAATACTAAGAAGGCATAGGTCCCGATGGTATTCCTCCTGTGGTTCTCAAAACTTGTGCTTCCGAGCTTGCACCCTGCCTCGGTAAACTATTTCGTCTTTGTCTCTATACTTCAACCTTCCCTTCTTGCTGGAAACGTGCGCTCATTCAGCCTGTGCCGAAGAGGGGTGACCCCTCTCAACCCTCCAACTACCGTCCTATTTCTTTGACCTCCGTTCTTTCTAAAGTTTTCGAATCTATCCTTAACAGGAAGATTTGGAAACATCTCAATTCTTCTAATCTTATTTCAGATCGCCAGTATGGCTTTCGTAAGAAACGCTCTACGGGTGATCTTCTTTCCCTTCTCTCTGACTCTTGGTCCTACGCTCTTCGGCATTTCGGTGAATCTTTTGCTGTGGCGCTAGACATATCGAAAGCCTTCGATAGAGTCTGGCCCAAAGCTTTGATTTCTAAACTTCCCTCTTTCGGTATCTATCCTTCTTTCTGTGATCTTCTCACTAATTTCCTTTCCGGTCGTTCTATAGCCGCTGTTGTAGACGGCCACCGTTCTTCCTTTAAATCTATTAATAGTGGTGTTCCTCAGGATTCTTTCCTATCCCCAACACTTTTTCTACTTTTCATTAATGACCTTCTCTCTATTACCTCATCTCCTATCCACTCCTATGCTGATGACTCCACCCTTCATTATTGCTTCCAGTTTGAAAAACGTCCCACCCAACAGCAGTTGATAGACTCGAGAAGGGTAGCCTTGGAGCAACTAACCTCTGATCTTTCTCGTATTTCCAATTGGGGCAGAAAAAACATGGTTGTTTTCAATGCCTCAAAAACTCAATTCCTCCATCTCTCCACTCGACACAATCTTCAACACAACTATGATATCTTCTTCGAAAACGCACAACTCAAGCCTTCATCTGTTCTTAATATTCTTCGTGTTTCTTTTTCTCGTGATCTTTCTTGGAAAGATCACATTACTTCTCTTTCTAAACAAGCTTCTAAGAGGTTGGGTGTTCTGAGGCGCCTTCAGAATTACTTCACGCCACCCCAGTTGCTTGCTCTGTATAGGGGTGTAGTTCGCCCCTGTATGGAGTATGCTTCGCACATCTGGGGTGGTTCCACACATACAGCTCTCCTAGAGAAGGTGGAGTCTAGGGCATTTCGTCTTATCAACTATCCTGCTCTTACTAACTCTCTTCAATCTCTTTTTGCCCGTCGAATTGTTGCGTCACTCTCTCTTTACTATCGCTATTACAACGGACACTGCTCTTCTGAACTCTCTCGTCGCATACCTCCTCCATTGAAAAGAGCTCGTGCGACACGCCTTTCTACACAGTCTCATCCTTTCTCTGTCCAACTCTCCGACCCCAGACTTAACCTCTATGCTCAATCTTACATATACTCTACTGGTAAAGTCTGGAACACACTCCCTTTATCTGTTTTCCCAACTTCCTTTGACTTGCATACTTTCAAACGCCGTGTATCTGGACACGTCGGCCACAATCGACCAGGATAGATCTCTCACAACTCCGGTGGAATTTGGTAGGCCTCTGGCCTTTGCCTAGCGGAGGAGATATATATATATATATATATATATATATATATATATATATATATATATATATATATATATATATATATATATATATATATATATATATATATATATATATATATATATATATATATATATATGCGTGTGTGTGTGTGTGTGAGAGAGAGAGAGAGAGAGAGAGAGAGAGAGAGAGAGAGAGAGAGAGAGAGAGAGAGAGAGAGAGAGAGAGAGAGAAAGAAAAAATTAAGACATTTTATAATTTTTTTAAAAAAATAAAAATAAAAAGTCTTAAAAACTAAAAAGTTGGTACAAACTAGGTGAGTAGGGAAGGAGTCGGTAGGAGTCGCTTAATTTACCGACTCCGAATCTCCATCCCTGTTCTAAACATTTATTATTCCTAACAAATAATATTTTAATTTATAAAATATACTTGGGCACAACCATGAAATACATGACTAAGTATTGGTTGTACA
>SEYY01001175.1:118167-125863 GCA_009176605.1 Armadillidium nasatum
TGAATATTGAAAATTTCAGTATACTACTCATTGGGGTACCTTTTTTAAAGCCACCTCCTTTCTGTGAAACTCCCTGCAATCATCTCTTTTTCTATTCCTCTCTTGGATTTTTACTTTATGATTCTGCCTGTATGAGATGGCAACCTGCTTAAAAAAAAATGACACGAGTGAGCCGAGCAAAGGAGGAAACCCAAAAGAAGGCAGTTTCAAGAGCAGATGCATCCCATACACAGGCAAGTCAAATATATCAAGCTCCACCATATAAAACTTCCCATAGTCCCAAGGAAAAAAGACCATGAAATAATAGGATAGATAGCATCTAATAAGACCCACACTTACTAAGAAACCACAATTAATGTTGCATTTGGTAATGAATCTAACACAAGAAATATTTACATCCATTTCTATAGTATTTGGGAGTGGAAATTATACCTAAAATATAAAAGATAGAGAAAATAACGAACAGAAGAATGATAGTCAAAATATTAGATACAAAGAAAATTAATGAGTACATAAATGTAAATATTAATAAGGGGGAAGTATAAGAATTTCTTCTCTTTCCTACTATGTCTTCAAAAGAAATGACTTCTAAGTGGGATGATAAAGAAATAAAAGCTAACATTTTTATCTAGTTCAGAAAAATACCCAATAAAATTGCATTTTATTGGGAATAGCGTAGTGTGAAGTTTATTTATTAGTAAACCAGATAATTTAGGCAAAAGGATTAAGAGACAATAAGAATAATCAATAGGCCATACTGATGTAATAAATGTAAACAAGAAAAACGCGAGACGAAAGAGAATAATTAAGGATCAGAAGGAATGTGGTAGACTGATGATAAAAGGTTAACTTTCGTGCAACAAAGACAAAATGGTAAATTCTAACACGCAACCTAATATGGACAAACAAGAGTTGGCCTAAAAATGAAGGCGAATTTGAAAAAAAAAAAAAAAAAAAAAAAAAAAAAAAAAAAAAAAAAAAAAAAAAAAAAAAAAAAAAAATAATAATAAAATAATAATAATAATAATAATAATAATAATAATAATAATAATAATAATAATAATAGCAATAATAATAAAAATAATAATAATAATAGCAATAATAAAATAATAATAATAAATAATAATAACAATAATTTCCTATTAATATTATTCTGATATGACGCAATATATATATATATATATATATATATATATATATATATATATATATATATATATATATATATATATATATATATATATATATATATATATATATATATATATATATATATATATATATATATATATATATTAAATTGAAGAAAAGAGAGATGATAAAATAAAAGCTTTTCATATGAGCAAAATCCCTGAAATAGAAATCTCAAATTCAGTGAAATCTCAATCGATTAGGAGGGAAGAGAAATCGGGAGAGGGGAGGAGGGGGGGGGGTGGCGAGGCAACCCAAAACTAACTATCCTTTTCCTTTAATCCTTCTCTCCTTCCCCCTCTTTAAAAACTCAGTTTAAAATAAAAATAAAAAAACTTTTACGTCATAACTCCCCTCTCTCCTTCAGCCATCAATAGATAGCAAAAAGAAATATGTCAAAACTCACGGCGGTAACAAACAATACGTCATTAAAGTCAATAAACCCTCTATTATTATTATTATTATTATTATTATTATTATTATTATTATTATTATTATTATTATTATTATTATTATTATTATTATTATTATTATTATTACCTTAATCCCCATTATAATGCCGTTCATTAGAAAGGTATGATCAGGGAACGTTGTTTTCAATACCTGCAAAAAAAAAAAAAAAAAATATAAATATATATATATATATATATATATATATATATATATATATATATATATATATATATATATATATATATATATATATATATATATATATATATATATATATATATATATATATATAAACGTTTGAGATAGTCTGCATTTGTATCCTTTATATACTATGAATTATGACATATAAATAAAACGTTTCAAAAATTTGGCACAGGCAATAGCCATCTGTTACATATTTCATATTTTTTATCGCTTCTTTCAAGTTCTTTGAGTTTGCGTTCGAGTTTTTGAATCTAAAACTTTTCTAACTCAATTATACTTGTGAAAAGAGTTGTTAAGACATGTCAGAAATGCTTTTATCTACTCTCAATTGTCTCTGGTTAGTACTACGTAATTTTAATTATGAAAAAAGACCTAAGAACAAAACGACTTCGTCCAACTTTATTAGTCTTAAAACATACAGGTTGTATCATAAAAACTTTATATAAAAATATGCCCTACATTTTTTATATATATATATATATATATATATATATATATATATATATATATATATATATATATATATATATATATATATATATATATATATATATATATATATATATATATATATATATATATATATATATATTGAAATGAAACACGACTCCTCAAACTTATATCAGGTGATATTAAAACCGAACGTGATTGGCCAGTTCGAAAAGAGTGAGGGCGAAAGGAGGAAGGCATAAGAGAGAGTCAAGCAGTGAGGCCATTACAACGTGCCTAGGAAGTTGTGTTGAAACACTGTTATCCAAAAGAAAGAAAAAGGGCTTGTTATAAAGGGAATGAAGTGGGTTTGAAGTGCTTTAAATTCAATACTTATGTAAGTGAATGCTCATAAACTGTAGAATTTATGATTATTAACCTTGCCTAAGTCCTGTGTAGTGAAGATAGAATATTAATTAAGGTGATGAAAATTTGACTGTGCTGTACTATTAGGCTTAAGAAATAAACATAATAAGTGAGCAAAGCTATTCTTAACCCTATACTTCTTAATATACCGTGCAATTACATTGCAGCATTGCAAATTCTGGTGACCCCAAATTAAGTGACGTGTTGCTATATTTCAACATTGCAAATTAAATTGACAGTGATTTTTTAAGCCACAGAAGAGAAAAAAAAGAAGGTGGAGATTAAACAAAAAGCCACTTAAAGAAAATAGAGAGAATTGGAATATCGGGGGAAAGGTCAAGAGAAGGCAGTTACAAAATGCGACGCATCAGAAAAACTCCCCCAAAAGCAAGGTCCACTAGGGGAAAGGGGAAGAGAAATCTACCCAAGAACTCAGATTCAACCAACAGAGAAGAACTTTCCTTTCCAACGCCAAGCGACAACGATTCTTTTAGAGAGAGGGAGGAGAATTCTCCCCCCCAAGCTACAACGTCAAGACACAGAAACAGAAGAAGAGAATCCCCCAACTCCCCCAATACTCCCCCACGAAGGCAGACCACCCACCAACGACCGTTATGTGCGAGCGAATTACCGCGATTTGATGAATCAGACGTTATCAACTGGGTAAATACAATAAACAACATATTTAAATTATATTCCGTTGACGACCCCAAGGAGAAAGTTAAATTGTTATCTACAATATTACCCACGACTCTAATTGCTTAAACTAACATTCCCCTTGAGCAGCAACTGTTACAAGGATTTGCTACAGGACATAGAAGCTACATATGCCCCTTGTCTTCGAGAGAGTGTAAGATCAGTTTTTAAATATGGGCTAAAAGAAGACGAAAGACCATCCGAATATTTGGAACGAGTTAAAAGTGCATTGGGAAACTCTAATTATTCATTGCTGGTCAACAATGACGCAAAGTTCATGAGAGAATTATTTTTATCAGAAATGCCAATTCCCATTCAAATTTCGTTGCAAACTATGATCGACAGTGCATCAATAGAAGAAATTGTGAGGATTGCAGACAACATGTATAAAATGTTTTCCACTCTCGAAGGGACACAAAACCCATTCCCCCACGGGAACAAGGGATGGGGGCAAGCCTTCTCCTTACGAGGAGGCACGATGCGCGTGACTGCCAAATCCAATCAACGAGAAGAAGAGAAGGACCAGGACTGTTTAAGAGAATTAATAAAGAGTCATTCTGAGATTTTAAAACAAATTAAGGATCTTTCAAGTAACGTGAATTTCATAGCAGAAAAATTATATAGCGATCGCTATGAAAAGGAAAATCCGCAGAGACTACGGGGAATCTACAAGACGTGGCAGAAGCGCAAGCGCAAGAAGAAATACCAACACTGGAAGAAATCACACTGGCTACCAAAGAGATAAAGACCTTTGTATTTATCATCAAAACTTCGGATATAAAAATTATAAATGTGAATTCGGACAGTGTGCCATGGCACCTCATTTAAAAAAGGAAAATAAACCAATGAGAACGACTAACTACGCCGCTAGATCTGACGATGCGGGAAACGAGTGAAGACGACACCCGATAGACTTAAACGTAAAGAGAAGCAGATGGTAAGGTTTGCGGGTGTCGTGAGTGTAAAAATTGTGAATGAGACTTTCATTAGACATTACGTAGAGGATTTGAACATAAACGAGAACAGAATTAAATTGGTCGATTATGAGGCCTTAAATAATAATAATAATAATAATAATAATAATAATAATAATAATAATAATAATAATAATAAGGTTAATGATAATAATAATTATAATAATAAAAATAATGATAGTGAGAATATTAATAATAATGATAATAAAAACAAATAATAGTGACAATAATAATAATATAATAATAAAAATAATAATAATGAGGAAGATAATAATAGTGAATACAACGAATGTGTTTATTTTAATCTAGGAATGCTAAAGGAATTACAGGTAAATAATAATAAAAATTTTATAAGTGACGTGCATATAACAAAGCCAGATATAATAGAAGGGGCAGAAGCCACGCCCATTTTGGGAGTAGAAGCAGGCATTGAAAGGAAAAGAAATGCCGCGGAAGGGTTGAGTAATAAAGCAAGGTATCCTCTTTATAAGGTAGAAGATAAAGTAACAGGTAGGCTATTTGTAATTGACTGTGGTGCAATTTTAAGCGTAATACCTGCAAGTGCAAAGGATAGAATGAGCGAAGTAGTGGGGAATTTAATTGCTGCAAACGAGACGCCGGTGGAGGTGTATGGCAGTGAGACGATGAGCATTGATATTGGCCTAAAGGCGCCTTTATAAGGTGGAAGTGTTAAAAGCAAATGTGCCGACGGCAATTTTAGGTTTAGATTTTTTATGTAGTAACAATTTTATATTAAACTTTAAGGAAAGCATATTAATCGACGCTGAAACAAATTTTAGTATTAGACTAATTGGTAACTCTCATAGTAATAAAGAAATTTTAGATTGTAAGCTTCCTGACTATACACTAAAGCTATCTTGTAATTTGCCAAATAGCCCTATTCTCTCTCTTGTCCAGCTTATTAATACTTTTAAACATTTATTTGAAAACCCTTATTTAAAAATAAACTCGAAACTAAAAATTGAAGCAAATGAATGAATGGGCGAAATTTGGCAACAGTGTGAAATGCGAGTAAAAGGATGAATGGAAGTAGTGACGTCACGACGGGGAGAGACGGGCAGGCAGCCGTGGAAAGTCCTTTACCTGAAGGGATAGAGCAAGAGCTTAAAAACTAACTTTCCATACCAAATTAAGGTGAAAGGGGGGCCTATCAATATTAAAGCGCGGCGGCTCCCTGCTAGTCTATACAATAAAACAAAAGCGGAGCTGCAGAAATTGCTTGAAGCAGGAGTAATAAGTAGAAGCAACAGCGAGTGGGGTTTCCCCATAAACGTCTTAAAAAAGGATGAGACAGAGGTGAGGATAGTTGCAGACCTGAGGCAACTAAATGCAATTTCAGTTAGAGATTGCTACGCACTCCCAAACCTTGGAGATGTAGCCAATATAATTGCAAAATGCAAAATTTTTACCAAACTAGACTTAACAAAAGCCTTTTATAATCTTCCATTGGATGAAAAGAGTAAGAAGTACTTCACAATAAATACTCCTTTTGGTAGTTTTAGCTACAACACAATTGTCGAGGGGCATTGCAATTCAGCGGGTGCATTTCTAAGATTTATGCACATATTGCTGGCTGACCTTCCACATGTGTTTGTGTATATAGATGACATATTAATTGCTACCGAAGGGGAAGAAGAGCATAAACAAATATTAGAGAAAGTGTTGGAACGATTTTCTTACTGCAAAATTTATTTGAATGGATCGAAAAGCATGATTGGTGAAAAGCAGGTAACCTTCCTGGGATACGACATTTCCAGCGGAGGCATGAAACCGAATACTGAGAGAGTAGAGGTTATTAAGAGGATTTCAAAACCTAAGACCATTAAGCAACTCCGATCATTTCTAGGAGCGCTTAACTTTTTCCGTTCTTGCATTCCGAATTTAGCTCACATTCTAGAGCCACTGACGCGTGAGTTGAGAGGGAAACCTTTCAGTTCAAGAAAAATAAAATGGAAACGCGATTCAGAATTAGCATTTGAAGGAGCGAAGTCAGCGTTGCAAGATGCAGTTGAGCTAGGGTACCCTGAAGGAGATACTCCTCTAATTATATACACAGATGCAAGCGATGTAGCTACTGCAGGTGCCATTTTCCTAGATAATGAAGAGAGAAAACCTTTAGGATTTTATAGTGCGGTTTTAAAGCCGTGTGAGAGGTCTTATACGGTATTTAGCAAAGAGCTCCTTGCAATAAAAAAGACAATGAATAAATTCTCACACCTCATGATAGGAAGAAAGGTGAAGATACTGACGGATAGCTTGTCGGTGAAGCAGGCCTTCAAAAAAAAAATAGACTCGCCTGCGTTAAACACGCGGGAAAAGCGATATTTAGCCTTTATCTCCGAGTTTGACGTAGAGTTAGAGCATATAAAAGGATCGGAAAACGTGCTAGCCGATTACCTATCCAGGTATTTAGAAAATCCGAGCAATGCTAAGGAAGCAGAAGAGGCAGATGGGATTTATGCAATCAAAGCTACGAGCCCCGAAAAAATTCCTACGCGTACTACGAGAGAGGAGGAGCTTAAGGCAGCCATTGTAGAAGAGGCGGGGCATAGTAAATTAAATGCCCAAAATACCGCTTGCCTTGCTGGCGTAGTAACTGAAGCTTCGGAAACCACAAGAAGGCAGAGAACAAAATTGAGCCTCTCTAACCTTGAAGGTGCTGAAACCAAAAGGAATGCGGCTGTATTTGGAGAAATATTTAAAATAAGTTCAGCAGATTCTTTAAATAAATTCAGAAGAGAAATAAACTACGAAGAGTTGAAGGAGGCGCAGGAAGAGGATGAAGGACTAAAAAAATATATTACCGGTGAAGAAGCAACTGCATTAAATTTAGCGAAAAGAAAGTTTTGGTATAAAGATACCGAAATAGAACTATATGTGGATATATCGTTGGGTTATTATCGAGTGTATGTACCTGAAAAGTGCGTAAAAGAAGTGATTGAATATTGCCATGGAAGGGGGCACCTAGGGGTTCAAAGAACGGTGAAAAGCTTGAAATCAGAATTCGTGTTTAAAAATATGAATGCAAAAGTGAAATAGTTTGTTAGAACGTGTGATCCTTGTCAAAAGGCAAAGCTCATTAAGAACATTCAACCCAAGGAATATAAGAAGTTTCAGGAGGTATCCGAGAAATTTGAAATAGTTCATGTTGACATTCTTAAGATGCCAGAATGCAGGGGTATAAATATTTATTAACCTTTTTAGACAGGTACTCCAGGTACATATGGGCCTTTTCCTCTGAAAAACGTAGAAAAAGAGACTATAGCTGATACTATAGTACTGGAAATATTCCCCGTAGGAGG
>SEYY01001175.1:125963-143463 GCA_009176605.1 Armadillidium nasatum
TGCCAAATCCAATCAACGAGAAGAAGAGAAGGATCAGGACTGTTTAAGAGAATTAATAAAGAGTCATTCTGAGATTTTAAAACAAATTAAGGATCTTTCAAATAACGTGAATTTCATAGCAGAAAAATTATATAGCGATCGCTATGAGAAGGAAAATTCGCGAGACTACGGGGAATCTACAAGACGTGGCAGAAGCGCGAGCACGCAAGAAGAAATACCAACACTGGAAGAAATCACATTGGCTACCAAAGAGATAAAGACCTTTGTATTTATCATCAAAACTTCGGATATAAAAATTATAAATGTGAATTCGGACAGTGTGCCATGGCACCTCTTTTAAAAAAGGAAAATAAACCAATGAGAACGACTAACTACGCCGCTAGATCTGACAATGCGGGAAACGAGTGAAGACGACACCCGATAGACTTAAACGTAAAGAGAAGCAGATGGTAAGGTTTGCGGGTGTCGTGAGTGTAAAAATTGTGAATGAGACTTTCATTAGACATTACGTAGAGGATTTGAACATAAACGAGAACAGAATTAAATTGGTCGATTATGAGGCCTTAAATAATAATAATAATAATAATAATAATAATAATAATAATAATTAATAATAAGGTAATGAAATAATAATATAATAAATAAAAATAATAAATGATAATAATAATAATAATTTATAATAATAATATAATAATGGAATACAACGAATGTGTTTATTTTAATCTAGGAATGCTAAAGAATTACAGGTAATAATAATAAAAATTTTATAAGTGACGTGCATATAACAAAGCCAGATATAATAGAAGGGGCAGAAGCCACGCCCATTTTGGGAGTAGAAGCAGGCATTGAAAGGAAAAGAAATGCCGCGGAAGGGTTGAGTAATAAAGCAAGGTATCCTCTTTATAAGGTAGAAGATAAAGTAACAGGTAGGCAATTTGTAATTGACTGTGGTGCAATTTTAAGCGTTATACCTGCAAGTGCAAAGGATAGAATGAGCGAAGTAGTGGGGAATTTAATTGCTGCAAACGAGACGCCGGTGGAGGTGTATGGCAGGGAGACGACGAACATTGATATTGGCCTAAGGCGCCTTTATGAGGTGGAAGTGTTAAAAGCAAATGTGCCGACGGCAATTTTAGGCTTAGATTTCTTATGTAGTAACAAATTTATATTAAATTTTAAGGAAAGCATATTAATTGACGCTGAAACGAATTTTAGTATTAAACTAATTGGTAACTCTCATAGTAATAATGGAATTTTAGATTGTAAGCTTCCTGACTTTACTCTAAAACTATCTTGTAATTTGCCAAATAGCCCTATTCTCTCTCTTGTCCAGCTTATAAATACTTTTAAACATTTATTTGAAAACCCTTATTTAAAAATAAACTCGAAACTAAAAATGGAGCAAATGAATGAATGGGCAAAATTTGGCAACAGTGGAAATGCGAGTAAAAGGATGAATGGAAATAGTGACGTCACAACGGGGAGAGACGGGCAGGCAGCCGTGGAAAGTCCTTTACCTGAAGGGATAGAGCAAGAGCTTAAAAACAACTTTACATACCAAATTAAGGTGAAAGGGGGGCCTATCAATATTAAAGCGCGGCGGCTCACTGCTAGTCTATACAATAAAACAAAAGCGGAGCTGCAGAAATTGCTGGAAGCAGGAGTAATATGTAGAAGCAATAGCGAGTGGGGGTTCCCCATAAACGTCTTAAAAAAAGATGAGACAGAGGTGAGGATAGTTGCAGACCTGAGGCAACTAAATGCAATTTCAGTTCGAGATTGCTACGCTCTCCCAAACCTTGGAGATGTAGCCAATATGATTGCAAAATGCAAAATTTTTACCAAACTAGACTTAACAAAAGCCTTTTATAATCTTCCATTAGATGAAGAGAGTAAGAAGTACTTCACAATAAATACTCCTTTTGGTAGTTTTAGCTACAACACAATCGTCGAAGGCCATTGCAATTCAGCGGGTGCATTTCTAAGATTTATGCACATATTGCTGGCTGACCTTCCACATGTGTTTGTGTATATAGATGACATATTAATTGCTACCGAAGGGGAAGAAGAGCATAAACAAATATTAAAGAAAATGTTGGAACGATTTTCTTACTGCAAAATTTATTTGAATGGATCGAAAAGCATGATTGGTGAAAAGCAGGTAACCTTCCTGGGATACGACATTTCCAGCGGAGGCATGAAACCGAATACTGAGAGAGTAGAGGTTATTAAGAGGATTTCAAAACCTAAGACCATTAAGCAACTCCGATCATTTCTAGGAGCGCTTAACTTTTTCCGTTCTTGCATTCCGAATTTAGCTCACATACTAGAGCCACTGACTCGTGAGTTGAGAGGGAAACCTTTCAGTTCAAGAAAAAAAATGGAAACGCGATTCAGAATTTGCATTTGAAGGAGCGAAGTCAGCGTTGCAAGATGCAGTTGAGCTAGGGTACCCTGAAGGAGATACTCCCCTAATTATATACACAGATGCAAGCGATGTAGCTACTGCAGGGGCCATTTTCCTAGATAATGAAGAGAGAAAACCTTTAGGATTTTATAGTGCGGTTTTAAAGCCGTGCGAGAGGTCTTATACGGTATTTAGCAAAGAGCTCCTTGCAATAAAAAAGACAATGAATAAATTCTCACACCTCATGATAGGAAGAAAGGTGAAGATACTGACGGATAGCTTGTCAGTGAAGCAGGCCTTCAAAAAAAAAAAAAAAAAAAAATAGACTCGCCTGCGTTAAACACGCGGGAAAAGCGATATTTAGCCTTTATCTCCGAGTTTGGCGTAGAGTTAGAGCATATAAAAGGATCGGAAAACGTGCTAGCCGATTACCTATCCAGGTATTTAGAAAATCCGAGCAATGCTAAGGAAGCAGAAGAGGCAGATGGGATTTATGCAATCAAAGCTACGAGCCCCGAAAAAATTCCTACGCGTATTACGAGAGAGGAGGAGCTTAAAGGCAGCCATTCTAAAAGGGGCAGGAGCATAGTAAATTAAATGCCCAAAATACCGCTGGCTTTGTTGGCGTAGTAACTGAAGCTGCAGAAACCACAAGAAGGCAGAGAACAAAATTGAGCCTCTCTAACCTTGAAAGTAAAGGTGCTGAAACCAAAAGGAAGGCGGCTGCATTTGGAGAAATATTTAAAATAAGTTCAGCAGATTCTTTAAATAAATTCAGAAGAGAAATAAACTACGAAGAGTTGAAGGAGGCGCAGGAAGAAGATGAAGGACTAAAAAATATATTACCGGTGAAGAAGCAACTGCATTAAATTTAGCGAAAAGAAAGTTTTGGTATAAAGATACCGAAATAGAACTATATGTGGATATATCGTTGGGTTAATATCGAGTGTATGTACCTGAAAAGTGCGTAAAAGAAGTGATTGAATATTGCCATGGAAGGGGGCACCTGGGGGTTCAGAGAACAGTGAAAAGCTTGAAATCAGAATTCGTGTTTCAAAATATGAATGCAAAAGTGAAATAGTTTGTGAGAACGTGTGATCCTTGTCAAAGAGCTAAGCTCATTAAGAACATTAACCCGGAATATAAAAAGTTTCAGGAGGTATCCGAGAAATTTGAAATAGTTCATGTTGACATCCTTAAGATGCCGGAATGCAGGGGATATAAATATTTATTAACCTTTTTAGACAGGTACTCCAGGTACATATGGGCTTTTCCTCTGAAAAACGTAGAAAAAGAGACTATAGCTGATACTATGGTACGGGAAATGTTCCCGGTAGGAGGAGTAATGAAAATGCTTATAAGTGATAGAGGGCCTCAGTTTACTTCAGGGCTTTTCCAAAGTGTGTGCAAAATATTAGGAATAAAGCATGTAACTTCAAGCAGCTATTCACCGGAGAGTAATGGGGCCTTGGAGGTTTACCACAAGACCCTATTGAGTTGTTTAAGGACTATGCTTGCGGAAGTATCGACGTATAAACAGAAGTGGATTGATCTCCTACCTTTTGCACTATTTTGTTTGAGAACTGCTCCCATAGAAGATAGCGGAATTACAGCATCCATGCTGATGTTTGGCCAAAACCCGCTGATACCAGGAGCTTTACTTGAAAGCAGAAGTAGCAAACCTTATATGGATTATAAAACTTATGCTGGAAAACTAACGTATCTACTCTCGAAGCCTCTGGCATTGAGACCTACCCTTAAAAACAAGAAAATATTCATGCCGAAGGATCTAAAGGAAGCAAAGTATGTACTTGTAAGAAACAGGCAGTACAACCTAGGAAAGATAGAACCCCGTTACTTGGGTCCGTATAAAGTTTTAAAATTCACAAACAATACTGTATACATTGAAAAGAATGGAAGAACAGAGGTGGAAAACCTAAGGAATATAAAGGCATATTATCATATAGAGACTTAGATGGAATCGATTGCTTTTAGAATGATGATGCAGTAATAACATTTATATTACAGGAACAAAAATAGTATTAAAACCAATTAGTATCGTATGTAATTAGTGTTACTATTTAGATATTAGATCCTTAATACTAAGATTGTTTTCCTTATCCTCTTACTTTTAGAATGATGATGCAGTAATAATATTTATATTACAGGAACAAAAATAGTATTAAAACAAATTAGTATCGTATGTAATTAGTGTTACTATTCAGATATTAGATCCTTAATACTAAGATTGTTTTCCTTATCCTCTTACTTTGGCAGTTTAAAACATTCTTCCTTCTACTTTTCTTTGCATTATTGTAATTAGTATGTAAGAGGGACAAATGCAGGGAAAATTCTTAAGTACCAGTTATAGTTAAGAATTTCCAGACTCTGGGATCACCACTGTATTGAAATGAAACACGACTCCTCAAACTTATATCAGGTGATATTAAAACCGAACGTGATTGGCCAGTTCGAAAAGAGTGAGGGCGAAAGGAGGAAGGCATAAGAGAGAGTCAAGCAGTGAGGCCATTACAACGTGCCTAGGAAGTTGTGTTGAAACACTGTTATCCAAAAGAAAGAAAAAGGGCCGTTATAAAGGAAATGAAGTGGGTTTGAAGTGCTTTAAATTCAATACTTATGTAATGAATGCTCATAAACTGTAGAATTTATGATTATTAGCCCTGCCTAAGTCCTGTGTAGTGAAGATAATTTATTAATTAAGGTGATGAATAATTGACTGTGCTGTACTATTAGGTTTAAGAAATATACATAATAAGCGAGCAAAGCTATTCTTAACCCTATATTTCTTAATATACCGTGCAATTGCATTGCAGTTGCAAATTCAAGTGGTGACCCCAGAGTGACTTTTTAGTACACCGTTCACTTCGATAACAGTAAGAAATTAATTAAGAAAATAGAATATATTCTACATAAAAACAAGAAAAAGATCAAGTCAAACGAACAACAAAATTGTTTCAAGAATTGGAGTTAGAACCGAGAGAGAAGACTGAAATAAAATACTCTAAACTGCCAAGGGTATAAGAGAATAACGGGCATTTCCAGAACATTCGAAAATGAACCTTAAGTTGAAGAAACGCAAGAGTCATAAAAGGAACCAGTGTACGCGAAAAGGAAGAAGAAACGAACACACAACTGCGCACACGTTCACGGGGAAAACAGACACACCAGTTGGCGCTCAAAAGGCTCACAAGTATACAACGAAGGAGAAGGAGATAGAAGTAGGAATAAAAATAAAAACGAAAAAAAAGGTCTACAAGCATACAACGAAGGAGAAGGAGATAGAAGTAGAAATAAAAATAAAAGAAAATAAAGCGGATAAAGAAAAATAGTGTTAGTGAGTTATAGAAAAAAAATAAAAAAAATATAAAAGAAATAAATAAAAAAAAAAAAAAAAAAAAAAAAAAAAAAAAAATTAATAATAACAATAACAATAATAATAATAATAATAATAATAATAATAATAATAATAAAAGTTATAATAGTGATAATTACAGTGATAAAATTAATAATGGTAATCTTAATAATGAAAATAATAATAAAAATGATAAAAATAATAATAATAGTAATAATAATGCTAGATTAGTTAAGGCAGTAGCACTATGTTAATAGTTGAATGAGAGAGGAAGAAGCAAGAGCGTGCCAAATTTAAAAAAAAAAAAAAAAAAAAAAAAAAAAAAAAAACGAAATGCAGTAAAAGTCAGTATGGAAGATAAGCAAGGAATTTCAGTTAGATCTTGAATTCAGAACAAGTTGGGCTTACCAGGGGCGCGTGTAGGGAGAGGCTGTGACCCCCTACCTTAAGGGTTAGCAATAACCCCTTCTTAAGACGGAGTGAAGAGCTGAAAAACTGAAGAAAAAAAAACGCAGAAAGATATTGCTAAGCAAAACCCCTTTTGTCACCAGGCGTTCAAGCAAGCTTTACTGGGGGATACAAGAAATGCTGAAAATTTTCCAAGCTACCTGGACATGACTGCAAAGGAGACAAATAGCAGACGATCACTTTAAAAAAAAAAAATTCTGCGGTGATTATATTACAATTTTCAGAATTAAAAATAGTTGGTCGCGGCTTACAAAAGAAGGATTGACAAATTTCCCATTACCTTTAAACTTTGGAAAATTTGTGGGGAGGGGGGTAAAACAGCTTGTTATAACAGACAACTCCTCACCCCCCCCTTTGGGTCAAAACAGAATTTGTATTAAAGTAAGCATTCTCTTGCTTAATTAATTATAATTGCGTGCTGTTTATAGATTATTCATTGTAAAACTACAGCATTGTTATAACCCTTAACGATACTACTTGTTAGATAATTTAGTTGAGGCTTTTAATTAAGATAATAATGAAAATAAAAGTGCAACAATAATGCTTTATAAACGGCACAAAGTTAAACCGACCAATCAGAAGGCGAGACACTCCCCTGAAGTGAAATGTCTTTCGAAAAGCGCGAGGGAAGAGAGAGTTGAGCGGACGATAGAGTCCTGGGAAGAGCTCACGCTTTGTAACTCCAGGGCAAGCTCAACGAAACATATCAATTAAAATCTGATATATAAATCACAACTAATTTCCATCGAAGATCATAAAGTGCGGAATACTGTGTTATAAAATACTCTGGTGTTTTTATTTGGATTACTGCCATTATTTTTCTTGAAGCACTGTGCTTCCCATTTATCATTTCCTTTTGCATATATATATATATATATATATATATATATATATATATATATATTAGTGACGGGATTATGAATTTGTTGACGATAACGATTATAGTAAATTTGATGATGATAATGAAATTGAAGAAATATATTTTAAAAATTTTCATTATTTTAATTAATACAGCAATTTTATAATAATAAAGAATTAAATTGTCTTTTCATTATTCAAATGTGTAAATACATGTAATTTTAATATATAGTATAATAAAGGGTGTTCCACATGCTCTCAGCTCCTGATATGCGCTTTAAGATAACAAAGTAGCGGTTATAGGTTAATAAAATTTGCTACGAACAAACCTTAGTGTTTGAGAATCACAACATGTGCTGAAAGTATTCGCCATTAGCATCAAGGGATGGCTGTACACGTTTTTCCATGTTACAGAAGGCTGCCGCCATTTTGCGAGTCACAGCGTCAATTGCCTGCGAATGAGAATACTGTCTTTCTGTTGCATGAGAGTAAGTAGCTTGTTGTGATACTTTGATATTTGATAGATACATTACATGTGGACCAGAGGTTGAACGACCATATCAGATTTTCTTGAAACTTGATACACATTTAGACAAATGCTTCAAACCAAGGTTTGTAAAATTTGAAGTCCAAATATCAAACGGTTCACGAACCACGGGTTTCTGAGTAGGGCTGACTTCCTTCAGAAAGAAAATCAATATGACAAAATTACACTTTCAATATTGAGCCAATCGATAAAGATAACAACTATGAAGCCAAAATTTTCTTTTCATATGTATGTCATAGTGGTAAATTAAAATTTATTAATGTAAGGGCTGTGAGGTTTTTTAATTTTTCACAAATTTTGCTCGAAATCGTGAAAAATTCTAACAGCAAAAAATTTTTTCCAAAATTTAACATTTCATAAACCCAAATGAAAATTATCAAATAAGGTGTTGCGTATTCTATTGTGTAAAGGACATTCTAATGCATCATTTAACCAAGTTTTAGACTTACATTTCGTTTCTGAAGTATAGGTCTACCAATGTGAAATTATTTGTTGAAATTGTCAAATTTGACCTAATTTCAAGTTCAAAATTAAGAGTGATGTCTACCTTTGATTTCGTTTTGAATTAGTTTTTCAGAAAGGATGTATTCGACTTTCTAAAGAGGTTATAATTCGTCTTGGGGTCTTTAATCTAAATGCCAAAATCTGCCTTTCATTTCAGGGTGGTAAAAGTTCAAAAAAAAAAAAAAAAAAAAAAAAAAAAAAAAAAAAAAAAATAATATATATATATATATATATATATATATATATATATATATATATATATATATATATATATATATATATATATATATATATATATATATTATATATATATATATATATATATATATATATACGCACAAAAGTGCGAAATAGGACTCTACTGGTCAAGTTGACGTTCTAAAATTTTTTGCTACTCCAACTCAATCGAGCGTTGCTATCCTCAAAACTTACAAAAGATGTTACATCATTTGACCCCCGACGAATTCAAATTTTTATTTTTCATCAATGGGTACAACAGGGTAGTTTTTCTGATACCAGCAACGGCATAACGGCTATGCGCGGTTGTAAATTCTTCTCGTTTTATTTTTTGGTTTTCTATTTATGTACTTAATAGAAAGAAAACTTAATGCTCATCATCTTTTCTGAACAGAAATAAAATAAATTTTCTGATTTTCAATTGGACCCTGGAGACTCGCTTATAATTCTAGGTGCTTAACTGTTCCTAATCTCATCACGGTCAGATTTCTCATGGATTGTACAAAAGAAATTCTACTTGGCAGTTATACCAAAATGGTGTTTGTGGTGACAATGGTTAATAAAATATTTTTAATTTTTCTATTGTCCCACATCACGGTCACTGAAAAAATGAATGTGCCTAATCTCTTTTCCATGTTGTTGCAAGTATTCAATTAATTTCTGCAAATAAATATGCAGAGTAAATGTGTCGTGTTCGAGACAATCACTGATAACACAGAAGCTTTGACTTTGAGCAATTTCATTTTCATTACAGTACACAACAAATGGGTGTTAGCTTGTTTGCGTGTTCTCCCACAGCATCTTGAACAACAAATGGGTAGTTTTAAGAATAGTCCATTAAAATGAGAAGCTCTCCAGCCTCTAAATTTTCTTTCGTTGATTTAAGATGTTGAGTATGATGTTTCGGGATGCAATTGTGAATTGACAAATGCAAAAGTTTGGAAACCAAATGTTCAAGGAAATCTGAATATTTAAAATTTTGTGAAACTAGTAAATTTCGTTCAGTATGTATCTACTGCTTCCTCTCAATCTTATCTGCTGAATCATAGTCTTGAAATATTTCTGACAAATGCATTCTAAAGCTGTCTGATCTAGGAAAGTCATCAGAACGATGAAGCAGGCAATCCTTGTTATTTAAGTCACACAACGTCTCGCTAATGAGAGTCTTGTAATCATAGGTTATGTGACATACTGCTAGCATAAATTTTACATTTTTATGTTTTATCGGCACACACATAAGGAATAGACTCCACTTGAGCCAGCAGACCCACACCACTTGGATCGAATCTCGCAATTTGGAGAACCCTATTTATCTTCTTTCTCATTCTTTTAATCCAAGAACTTTTTCTTTATGTTTCAGTGAAGCAATAGCTTCGGCATTTGCTTTTTTCACTATTTATTCTAATAATAGATACATAGTCTTTCTTTCCAGGGCATATTCGTCTAAGTTCATTATAGATATAGAACTGTAACTTTTTCCTTCACATCTTCTCAAAATTTCTTTCCTATTTTCTTTATTGATAATGCCTAAATTTCATGTCTTTTACCAAAATTTCTTGCTGACTTAGACGAATATGCCCTGGAAAGATAGACTATGTATCTATTAGAATAAATAGTGAAAAAAGCAAATGCCGAAGATATTGGTTCAATGCAACATGAAGAAAAAGTTCTTGGATTAAAAGAATGAGAAAGAAGATAAAAGATGAGAGAGAGAGAGAGAGAGAGAGAGAGAGAGAGAGAGAGAGAGAGAGAGATCTGAGAGAGAGAGAGAGAGAGAGAGAGAGAGAGAGAGAGAGAGAGAGAGAGAGAGAGAGAGAGAGAGAGAGAGAGAGAGAGAGAGAGAGAGAGAGAGAGAGAGAGAGAGAGAGAGAGAGAGAGAGAGAGAGAGAGAGAGAGAGAGAGAGAGAGAGAGAGAGAGAGAGAGAGAGAGAGAGAGAGAGAGAGAGAGAGAGAGAGAGAGAGAGAGAGAAGAGAGAGAGAGAGAGAGAGAGAGAGAGAGAGAGAGAGAGAGAGAGAGAGAGAGAGAGAGAGAGAGAGAGAATTGTTTTCATGGTTTAAATTACATCCATTACACACCAAGTAATATAACGCAAAAAGTATGCAAAAAATGGTCACATACACAAATGTTAAATTTCGCATGTTGTTCATGTACATTGTATTTCAGAGCACAAAACAGTTGCATAATGAATGTAAGAAAAACGTTTTAGCTGACACGCTCGAAACCCCTATCTCTACAAACAAAAGCAATCCTTTCTCTTTCCTCTTTAATAATAATAATAATAATAATAATAATAATAATAATAATAATAATAATAATATGCATTTCCGTTCTTGTGTCTCCCTCGAACGACTGGTAGCGATAAGTAAATAATGTCTGCAACAAATATTGAAAATGGAGCCGTATAGGAAGACGTAAAATGATGATGTTCTCTCCAACCTTGAATGCGAAAGGCCTAACAAAAAGATACATATTAGTTTCTCTGAAGATGGCCCAACCTTTCATCCATTTTGGGTAAAATGATGAAATAGGTAGCAGACTTTTCGTAGAATGCAACGGACGATCATTCACTCGAATCATGCTACACACAACTCAAAGACTGGATGTCTCCAAATTAAACTGTTATTAAAATAGTTTTGATTACCGTAAAGCTTATCTGAAAACTATTCTCCCCTCTTTTCCTTTATCCTGACAAACTTACACAATGCATATACACACACACACACACTATATATATATATATATATATATATATATATATATATATATATATATATATATATATATATATATATATATATATATATATATATATATATATATATATATATATATATATATATATATATATATATATATATATTATGATGGCATCCGCATCGGCGGAGCATCCTCATCAAAATTAACATCAGCATCCGCACTTCGCAAAAATTATACATTCGCATCCGCACTTTCGAAAATTCAACATCCGCAAAATGAGAAAATAGGATATGCGATCCATCACATTAAATATATATATATATATATATATATATATATATATATATATATATATATATATATATATATATATATATATATATATATATATATATATATATATATATATATATATATATATATATATATATATATATATATATATATATATATATATATATATATATATATATATATATGGCACTTTGATCGGGCTAACTGGGGGGCCTTGCGCTGCTTCTACTCTAACTATTCCTGGAGGGACTGATTTGTCTATGAAGAAGCGTCAGTCTCTGCTGATAAGGTAGGGGCTGTAATCGTTAATGGTATGAGCAGGTTCATTCCTTCTTCATCTAAATCTTTTTCTCCTCAAAATTCATGGTTCGATCGCGCTTGCTCTCTTGCCACTCAGGATAGAGACATCGCGTATCGAGAATGGAAAAACTCTCCTTCTCCTATCACTCTTGCTAATTTTTATTCTGCTCCGAATCGTTGCAGGGATATTCTTCGACGAGCAAAGCAGACTTTCACAAAACGAAGGTATACCGAGCTTTTAAACTCCCCTACTGATAAATCTTTCTGGTCTCTTGCCAAAAACATCTCTAACAACTTCTGTAAATTTTCCTTTACTCTTCTTTTTCGCTCTGATGGTTCTGTTGCTAACACTCCAACTGAAAAGGCTAATCTCTTCAGCCTCCTGTTCTCCTCTAATTCAACCTTAGACGACTCCGCCAATCCTCCTCCTACTTCTCTCAGATGTCACATGTCTTTACCTGTGATTACATTTGATCAGGTGCATGGGCTTCTGAAATCTATGAACGTAAGGAAGGCAAGCGGCCCGGATGGCATTCCTCCCCGAGTTTTAAGGGAGTGTGCTTCTGAGCTGGCTCGTTTAACTTTTCTCTCTACGCCTCAATACTAATACTTTCACTCAGTGTTGGAAGCCCGCATTAGTCCAGTCTATTCCGAAGAAAGTTAGCCACTCTGATCCTTCCAATTATCGCCCTATAGCTCTCACTTTTATTCTGTCCAAGATCTTTGAAACCCTTCTCAACTATCATTTCTTGGATCATCTGGAATCTCATTTCCTTCTTTCTGATCATCAGTATGGCTTTCGGCGTTCGAGGTCTACTGGTGATATACTTTCCTATCTCACAGTTCGGTGGTCTTCTGCCCTTAGGGATCATGGGGAGACTGATGTGGTGGCGCTTGACATATCCAAGGCATTTGACCGGGTATTGCATGCGTCACTGCTTTCCAAGCTACCTTCCTTTGGGTTTCTTTCTCCTCTTTTCTTACTTACTTTCTAATCGTTACATTTCAGCTGTTGTTGATGGAGCAACTTCTTCTTCTTCCTCCTTTCTTGTCAATAGTGGTGTTCCTCAGGGTTCTGTATTATCCCCTACTCTATTCTTACTTTCATTAATGATCTTCTTGGCTGTTCATCTAACCCTATCCATTCATATGCCGATGACTCAACCCTCCATTCTTCTACTCATTTCAAATCTGCTCCCTCCTTTGCATCTAGAGTTGCCTCTCGTCTTCATCTTTCCGATTCCATTCTTGTAGATCTGGATAGAATTTCCCAGTGGGGTCGTCTAAACCTTGTGAAATTCAACTCTTTAAAAACTCAACTTCTAGAAATCTCCCTCTCAAAGACACCTTCCAACTTTTTTATTTCTTTCGATGGTTCCCATCTCTCCTGTTGACAATATAAACATCTTTGGCCTTCACTTAAAAAAAAAAATGTCTTGGAAACCTCATATCACAATGGTTTCTAGGGTGGCTTCAAAGAAGCTGAAAGTTCTGTTTAGACCGCGAGAATTTTTTTCTTCCTCGCAGTAACTCCAATTATACAAAGGCCTTATCCGCCCTTGTATGGAGTACTGCTCTCATATCTGGGGTGGCTCAGGTATCACCCGTCTTTAAAAAAAGGTTCGAGTCAAAAGCTAAAAGACTTATAAACTGTTCCGCTCTTTCTAACTCACTTGACTCTTTATCTCTGAGATGCGACGTTAGTGCCTAGTCTCTTTTCTATAGGTACTACAGCGGCAAATGCTCGAGGGAATTATCCACCCGTATACCTCCACCTTTACGTCGTCCTCGTAGCACAAAGGGTGCTTTGTTTGCGCATCAATTTTCCGTGGACATTGGCAACTCCAACTTGTCTGCTGTGATGCCTCCTCCTTTCCTGCCACATTTGTTCTGTGGAACTCTCTCCCATTTTCTGTTTCCTTCTGAATTTAATCTTAATTTCTTTAAAGCCCGCGTCTGCGCTCACCTAAGAAATTTGGGTTAGGTGGGTTCTGCTGGGGTAGTTTTTATTTTTTTTAATCTATTTTTATTCTCCAGACACCCCCTCCTTGAATAAAAAAAAAATACACCGTGGCTCAAACGGTAGAGTGATTGACTCACGTGCTTGAGGGCGCCGGTTCGATCCCACTTGGGGATCCTAGGTATACGCTACTTAGAAAAGTTCCTCTCCTTGAAAAGGGCAATGTCCGTGAGATGTGAACTTTTTAATAAATAATATATATATATATATATATATATATATATATATATATATATATATATATATATATATATATATATATATATATATATATATATATATATATATATATATATATATATATATATATATATATATATATATATATATATATATATATATATATATATATATATATATATATATATATATATATATATATATATAAATTCCATACAGAGATGAAATATATGAAAATACTTTTCCATTTTAATTTATTACCAAAGTTCCAAGTGGAAAAAAATATTAACGAGTATCTCACTAATATCTTCACACCCACCCTTCATTTCCCTACTGTGCTCAAACAAAAAAAAAATATAATTAAAACTTCCGTATATAGGATCACTTACATCTCAACTTAAGAGAAATATTCTTACTATAATTGAAGCTACATTCCCACATTGCAAGTTAATTCTTAGAAATTATAATTCCCTCTCAATTTAAAGCTTCTTCAGACCCAAGGAGTTTCACCTAATGCTTCTCAGATCCTCGTTAATTTAAGTGTGCCAGCTGCAATGTGGCGTATGCAGGCCAAACTGGTCTACAATTAAAAGTGAGGATTGATAAACATAGACAAGTTTCCTTTAGTACGGACTTACTCTTTTGCTCTCTTGTACACACTGCCATAAAATACCATGGATACCAAACCTTTTTATTCTTCTAATTTCTCTATTCTTGAACATGCATCTCCCTTCTTGATCGTAGGGTTTTAAAGTTTTATATATAAAAACTCCCTGCCCATCTATAAATGATCAAACTTCTTCTATTGTCCTTTTCACTCAATAAAGAAGTCCTTTTTCCCAAAATTGTTCAGCCTTTTTATTATTATTTATGCTATTTCAATATTAATATTATTACTTTATTTTTTATTATTTTATTGCAATTATTATTATTTTACACATCATATAGATGGTTAATAATGAATTTATATTTTGATTGTATTTTAAAATAAAAATTTGTAAAATTTAGTTTGTGCTGAAGACGGACCGAGATACGGTCTGAAACATTCACATGTATTAAATGAGTATGTGAAAACCCTTAGTATTGGCTTTGATCTTTCTAATTTGATTACGGTTCACTAGGAAAGAAGCTATCTCAACTATATATATATATATATATATATATATATATATATATATATATATATATATATATATATATATATATATATATATATATATATATATATATATATATATATATATATATATATATATATATATATATATATATATATATATGGACCGACCGGGGCTCTGGCCGGGGTTGCCTAAAATTTGAAAAGAGGTCAAAAGCACTGAAATTTTAGGTAAAGAAAATTAAATATAAATTTAATTGAGGTTTATTTAATTATAAGGAAGGAGTAGAATAGTTAACATTCACTTATATTAATGATTAATTATATGAATTTTCTCCGAAAATTTTTCAGAAAATTACAGATTTTGTATAATAAAAATTTTAAAAAAGTACAAAAATTTTTTTTTTTAAATTTTTTTTTTCCTGATTCACAATAGTGATTTAACAGGTTTACCTAGGTAAGACCCTAAGGTAAAGTTTGGAAAAATGTAAGATATAAAATTATCAATATAGCCTGTATTTATATATATCATTATTATTTTATTGATATGTATCAAACTTGTATCATTTAACAATATTATTTGAAAATTATTATTTTGTTTATTCTTTCAATCAATATCAGCTTTAGCAGTATGGGAGTACTTTACAATGTTTCAGGATAGTCTCGAAATAGCTAAATGTAACATGAGGAATCAGGAAATTAGAAGAGGATCTCCGGGTGTCCCCAAGTAAAAATTTTTCAACCAAATCTTTATGGGGCATCTAAAATCAAAACACAAAGATGAACATTCACCAGAAGAAAAGAAGCAATCAAAAGAAACAGAAAAGAAAAAAATATTTAAAAAAAAAAAAAAAATCTTATATTTTGTTTCATTTAATCCACCATTAATAAGCTGAATTAAATAAATAACATGATAAACCTACCTACCTATACGGCGCGCACGTACGCACGCACACAATGGATCAAACTTTGTAAAAGCCTTCAGTATGTAACCGTAAATTTATTCTTAACAAATAGTAAGCATCATAGCATTTACAATAAGTCTAAAAATATATTATAAAATTTTAATTAAAAAAATCCAAAGTTTCAAAGAATCATTAATAAAAAATTTGAAAGGGTTATGACGCGGTACTTGCAAACTCTACTATCTTAAGTGAATAAGTGTAAATTATTTAATCATGTCCTATGTATTACTTTCATATTATTTTTTAATAGAATACTTTTATTAGCATAACGTTTGCCATTTTATTTTCTGCAGCAAGTGAAAATGCTTCTTATGAGGAAAATGAAGAATCTATTTTGTCCAGTTGAAATAACTGTACTGTTGGATCGCAACCATCATTATGGAACAAATACTAAAAAAATACAATGGCTGCAGACATAATTAAAGAAGAATTAAATAAAAAATTTGTTGTTCTTTGTATGACAAAATGAAACTTTACATACGATTTCTTAAACATCTCGATACAATCTTGAAAAATGAGTTTTCAGCAAACATGGTAGAAATTTATTCAGTTCACTGCAAACTGTATCCTTAGATGAATACACTAAGGTTCTGAAGCCATTAGCACAAGCATTATGAATTTTAGAAGGCGAAGAGGTCTACACAAGTCTACTTTTTCAATCAATAAACTAAAAGCTGTTCGCAAAAACTCTTTACAAATGTGATTCTCTTGCTATTGTATAATGTGAAGGAATCAAACATCAATTTACTTCTTTGAAGGAAATTGGAAGTAAACGTTAAGGTTTTGGCGATTCATCCTCAGTTCAAACTATGCTGCTTTAATAACGAAAAAAGCAAATCGAAAAAACTCTAAACAGTAAGATAATTTTTAAAAAATTTATTACAAAATAAAAGTCAAATAACCAAGTCTAAAGTTTCTTCGATGAAGGACAATTCTTATAGTGCTAGGTAATTAATTTTCCAGTGCCCTATCTTGAAAGAATCATACTGTTTCTCTCACTAAACGTTCTAATAGGTCTTCAAACCTTTTTTGCATAATCCTATCTCTTTATAGGAGTATCTTTCGTACTTTGAAGAAATACGTGTTCTACATACGACATGATTCCAACTAACATTCTAAAAGCCGTTTAAGAAAGGGTGAAAAATATATAGCTTATGTCCTACGGTTTGATAATTATAAAGAATCTCTTTAGATAATCCAAACTATTTCATCAATCTTCTTATACTATTGCTACAAAGGATTTACCTTCTCTTTCAAGAAGGATTTCGTTACTGGTACTTGAACAGAGCTTCAATCACATTTTCAATGTTCAACTCTTTGATTTAACAGCTATGCTCATTCTTCTATGTCATTCTACAGATAAGAAAAATAATATTCTTTTTTCCATTAATTCTAACTGACATGAAACTTACACACTTTCAATCGATGTGTATCGGAACATGTAAGCTCCTTAAATTAAGTTTTTCCATACACACACATACGCATATATATATATATATATATATATATATATATATATATATATATATATA
>SEYY01001175.1:145963-150963 GCA_009176605.1 Armadillidium nasatum
TTTTATTCCTTCAGATGACACCACTGGCGTCAAAACCTACGGTTAATGCTGAACTCTTTCATACCTTTGCATCTAATTATACTTTAGAGCGATTATGGGGGCTATTACTCTTTCTCAACCTCTATCAGGCTCAATTATGCATAATATTGAAATTTCTTCACAATTTGTGATTTTTGCTTTTCCTCAGCTTAACCATATTGAAGATGTATGGTCTTGATGGTTCTAAAAAAATTGCACTTACAGGTCTGCACGTTACCTTGGTAATATATTTTTGGTTATGCCTATTAACCTCAAACCTTCCTTCTTGCTAGAAGTGTGCTCATTTAACGTGTGAAGAAAAAAGGGAACTTTCTCAACCTTCTAACTATCGTCCGTTTATTTATCCTCAGAACTATCCAAAGTTTTCCAATATACCCTTAATTGGAAAATATCTTAAATTTTCTAATATTATATCAAGTTGCCAGTATGGCTTCGAAAAGTGCCTTCTTTCTCCCTGTGACTCTTGGTTTTCTGCTCTTTGGCATTTGGGATTTTTTTTTTTCGGTAATAATGAATATAGCGAAAGTTTGATTTTTTGAAACAAAGTTTGATTTTTATTCTTCCCTCTTTTGGCATCTATCCTTTGCTCTGATTTCTTTTCCGGTGGTTCTATAGTTGCTGTTGTAGACGGTAACCATTAATCCTTTTAATCTATAAATATGAAGCTGTTCTATCCCTAACTCTGTTTTTTATTAACAACCTTCTTTTTGTCACGCCATTCTCAATCCACTCCTTACATTTGTAAGGTTGTCCCTCCCTACGGCAAATAACAAATGTTAGGAGGATGTCTTACATTAGCTAACCTCCGACCTTTCTCGAATTTCTAACTAAAGCAGTACAAACAAGGTTGTTTACAATGCTTCAAAACTTAGTTCCTTCCTCTTTTTATTCGCCATAATATGCTACACTACTAAATCTTTGAAAACACACAGGCCAAACTTTCTCCTGCCCTTATAATACTCTTTATTTCTTTTACTCGTTATCTTTCTCGAAAGGATTACATTATGACTCTTAATTAACAAAGCTTCTAAGAGGCGGATGTTCTGAGGCGCTTTCATATTTTTTTTTCCAAACCCCAGCTGCTTTCTCTTTGTAGGGGTGTCGTTCGTCCCCTGTATAAATATATTTCACACATTTGAGATGATTCCATTCATAAAGATGAAAGCCAAGGCTTTTCGTTTTTACACTGTTCTGTGCTTACTGATTCTGTCCAATCTCTTTCTGCCTGTCAAATTGATGGGTCATTCCCGTACACTATCGCCATTATAACGGACACTGATTTTACGGACTCTCTTGCCACATATCTCCTCCACTGAAAATGGTTTCTACGAAATGTATTCATTAGGATTTGGTTTGGATTTTTCCCTAATTCTATTGAAATTTGGTAGGCCTCTGGTCTTTACTCACCATATAAATTAGGGTGGGTCGAAAAAAAATCGATTTATATATATATATATATATAATATATATATATATATATATATATATATATATATATATATATATATATATATATAATATATATATATATATATATATATATATATATATATATATATATATATATATATATATATATATATATATATATATATATATATATATATATATATATATATATATATAAATATAAAAATATTATAGGATCTCTTAATTTTGATCAAATTTTGGCATCGTGGTTCTTGAGAGCAAAGTTGCTCTAATGTAGCCATCTCTGTTTTCTTGTCCGCTCGCTTTTTCAGCAGACTCTGTCATAAGTTTGATGCATCTTTCAAGAGCTTGGGTATGGGATGGAAAATTTAAAAGAACCAAACTCAGGTAGAGTTTTATCTTGCAGAACTGACGAAATTGCAACTGTTGACAAGCTTTCCATCATTGGAGAGGGCGACAGCTTACATTTTGTCCAATTTATCAACTCACTGTAATCCGTGGCATAAAAATTTATTGAAGGAGTCGTAAAAGTTCTAACAGATTTCCCCTTCGGATTTTGAGTTCTTGCCTTTAGTACCCTCCTGTAACCCAACTTTCATGTGTGTTTCCTCTCATCCACTATCATTGCCACCGATCTGTTCTCTTGGTGACAGAAGAACTCGTTTTCTCAATCACAGGATCGATGATTCTTTTAACATCGTCTGGCAAATGTCTTGTTGTTTGAACAACCTTAAAAATATGTTTAGAACCATATTTCACTAACTGATATCTCTTAATGTCGAACCAAACAGGAGCATATGTCTTCACAATGTACTTTACAAGCATCTTGAGTTCATTTATACAACCATAAGACCCGATTTGCACAAGTCAGCCATCGGGACTGACTGAGAGGTCCAGGATCTCTTAAACCCATATTTGGAGAGCAATGTTCTCTCTGGATTGCTCTGACAATATCCAGAAGGTACTGTTGGTTTTACTAAGATCAGTTTTACTTACATTAATTTCATGTAATTCAATTGCTTCGAAATTTCTCCCAATCAGGCAGTTGTTTGCCGATTTTCCCAGAGAATGACGCTGGTCCCGTCATCTCTACGTCCAAATATCCAAATAAGTGTCTGAATAGTAGCTCATTAAAGTGAACTAAGCAAATGAACCACTTCAATGGGAGCTTAATTTAAACCTCTATTTTGCGGATAGCATCATTTTTCCACCCTGTGTTTGTTGTTGTGCCATCACAACCAATCGATTCCAGCTCATTAATGTCAATATCTTCTACGTATTTAAGAATGCAACTGGCTATTTCGCTACCGGTTTCACTCGCCGGTGTGACGTGACCGACATATTGCCCACCAAGCTCACAAATCACGCTAATGTGATCCTCTTTCCTTACTCTTCGGTAAATTTTAGCTCCTATTTTTTCTTGAAAGATGGTATTAACTTTTCTACCATCAAAGCATATTCCCTTTGTTACTATGTGCCAATCCATATATTGTCCTATAGCCTGTCGTGTCCTCTGTTTTTCTCTTATTTTCTTTCTTTTATCGATCACTAGCGACGTGTTTTTTTCAGAAATCATTGCAAGATCATGCAAAACGATGGAAGCAATAGCAGTTGTAGCCCTATCAGAAACTACAGACAGACTCGGAAAGAGTGGGGGAGGCGTGTTCCGACAGGTTTATTTGATATGAGCCTTGCTTAGTGCTTATCTCAATAGATTATATTACAATCAGAATAACTGCAATGAGCAAGTTTAATTGCGATTTAGGATTGCAATCATAAACAACACGCATTCTTTATTGTTTATCACATTTATTAGATTTAGTACAATACTGCGTATATTTGGATTGTTTCAAGAAAGTTCCAAAATTTTAGCCTTAAGGTGTGATTTCTAAAAATATTGTTTCTATTATCACGCATCAAAAATGAAGTACTTAAAAAAAAAAATTAAAAAAAAAACACCTGGCCCGTATAATTTTAGCGTAAAGGTAAAAAAAAAATTTTTTTGTCTTTTTTTTTTCAAACTTTATGCCCATTGAGCGAACCGAAGATCAAACATGATTTTTTTCATTATTTTTTCGTTGATTAGCATGCAAATACGCAACTTTTGAGCCTTAATAGAATTCGATACTCTAAAAATAGAATTTTTCGACCTACAATAAATTATATATATATATATATATATATATATATATATATATATATATATATATATATATATATATATATATATATATATATATATATATATATATATATATATATATATATATATATATATATATATATATATATATATATATATATATATATAAAGAGTTGGAATATTTATTAGGATGTAAATTAGATAAAGAATTTTTTTTTTAATAAGATAATTGGAGGATTTACTAAACTATAAATCTGTCTCTTTTCCGGGTTGTTTTGCTAAATTTTTTTTTGTTGTCATAAACAGGTTTACCCACACTTACTTAATATTACAAATGGTGAGAATAATATGACCATGAATCATTGAAATAATTTCGATTTTGTAAATGAAAAATACGTATCGTGCCCATTCTTTGCTTCCTATAGAGAAGTGGTCCTTAAAGATCTTTTGGGTAGCGCCCATTTTCCATTAGTTGTATTGCCTAACGTCCCCTTCATTTAGGAGAGGAAGAGAATGTGACTAACTTTTATTAAACAAAGATGACAATGAATAATGAATAAAATTGTTAATTTACCTTAATTGTGACAATCTTTTTCAACATGTTTTGTCTTCAATGTTTATCTTTCGTTTTATTTACGTAAATATTAACAGCACTGTCATATATAATATAGATTGCTATTGAAGATAATAATTTCATTTCGTTATGTTAACTCAGCTCCCCCTTCAATACCCCCTAGAGCTTACTGTCCCCATAAACAAGCCCAGCTGCACTCCCATTGGGCACTATCGCCCAGGTTAAGAACCTGTGCTATAGAATATAGAGCATAGAGAAGCGTAGCATGTAAGTTATTAGGTGTTCACAGTTTATTTGACACAAAGACTAGGTCATGACAAATTGTCAGAGGCGATAAGACAATAATAATTATAATGATTAAGGTTTAAATGAAGAAAAAATCTACGATATGTGTCACTTAAGAAACAAAGTCACTAAATAACAAAAATAATAATAATAATAATAATGTACGGACATACTATATATATATATATATATATATATATATATATATATATATATATATATATATATATATATATATATATATATATATATATATATATATATATATATATATATATATATATATATATATATATATATATATATATAGATAAGGCAAATAAGAGGAGAGAATCGTCTTTAATCAAGCCCAAGGGTTCGTAAATTAAGGTTCAACGATTCCTCCCAAGAGTCCATAAAAAGAAGACGAATGTGCAACAGACTAATTTCAGTGGTATCGATCCTTCCTATTTCGCAACTCGTAAATATACATAAAAGACAAATCCAAAATGCTTTATTTTTATAAACATTTTTCTTAATCAATTACAA
>SEYY01001175.1:158463-168463 GCA_009176605.1 Armadillidium nasatum
ACAATGTTTCAGGATAGGCTCTAAATAGTTAAGGAAATACTGGAAAACTAGTCAAGTTACATGCCGACATGTCTCGATACACAGTGTTGAAATTGTGCAAGTCAAAGGAAGTTGGGAAAATAGGTAAAGAGAGTGTTCCAGATTTTACTTGATGAGTACATGTAAAATTGAGCATAGCTGTTTAAGTCCAGGGTGAGAAAGTTGGACAGAGAAATAGTGAGACTGTGCATAAAAGCGTGTAGCTTGAGCACTTCTCAGTGGAGGAAGTATGGGACGAGAGAGTTTAGAAGAGCAGTGTTCGTTGTGATAGAATATTGAGAGAATAACGCAACACAGTCTTCGGGGAGTCTTGTGTGGTGGCGCTTGACATATCCAAGGCTTTTGACCGGGTATGGCATGCGTCGCTGCTCTCCAAGCTCCCTTCCTTTGGGTTTCCTCCTTCTCTTTGCTCACTCTTGTCTAGTTTTCTCTCTGATCGTTCCATTTCGGCACTTGTAGATGAAGCGACCTCTTCCTCCTTTTCTGTCAACTGTGGTGTTCCTCAGGGTTCCGTTTTATCTCAAACTTTATTCTTACTTTTCATTAATGATCTTCGAAACTGCACTTCCAACTCTGTTCACTCTTATGCTGATGACTCAACTCTTCATTCTTCTACTCATTTCAAATCTGCTCCCTCTTTTGCTTCTAGAGTTGCTTCTCGTCTTCAACTTTCCGATTCTATTCTTGCCGATCTGGATGGGATTTCCCGGTGGGGTCATAGCAACCTTGTGAAATTCAACTCTTTAAAAACTCAACTTCTTCACATCTCCCTCTCAAAAACACCTCCTAACTTTCCTATCCTCTTCGAATGGCTCTCCCGTCTCACCTGTAAATAACATTAACATTCTTGGTCTAAACATAAACAACAAACTGTCTTGGAAACCACATATCACAATGGTTGCTAAAGCGGCCTCTAAGAAGCTGGGAATTCTGTTCAGATTGCGAGAATTTTTTTCTTCTGAGCAGTTACTCCAAATATATAAGGGTCTTATTCGTCCTTGTATGGAGTACTGTTCTCACATTTGGGGGGGCTTCGGCTCCTCCTCTCTTCTGGATAGGGTTGAGTCAAAAGCTAAAAGATTAATAAACTGTCCCCTACTTTCAAACTCTCTTGACCCTCTGTCTCTGCGACGTGACGTTGGCGCGCTATCTCTTTTCTACAGGTACTACAATGGCAGGTGCTCGAGGGAATTGGCCTCTCGCATTCCTCCACCGTTGCGTCGTCCTCGTTGCACAAGGGGTGCCCTGCTTTCGCACCAATTTTGTGTGGACGTAGGAAATCCCAGGCTAGCCCGTTGTGGTACCTCCTTCTTTCCAGCCACCTCTATTCTGTGGAATTCTCTACCATCATCTATTTTTCCTCCTGTATTTGATCTTCCACTCTTCAAGGCTTCCGTCTGCGCCCACCTGAGGGCTGTGCATTAGGTGTGTGTGTGTGTTTTAAAGATTTTTGACCCTGTGTGTGTGCCCTTTCCTTGAAAAGGGCTCTGCCCGTGAGTGATGGCGTTCTGTAAAAAAAAAAAAATTCGACAGGCAGAAAAAGACTGAAGAGAATTAGAGAGAGCGGAAGAGTTGATAAGACAAAAAGCCCTAGACTCCACCTTTGCGAGGAGCTGTATGAGTGAACCATGACAGATGCGCGAGAAATACTCCGTACAGGGCCGAACAACACACTTATAAAGCGAAAGCAGCGGAGGTGGTAAAAAAAAAAATTACGAAGGAACCTCAGAACACCCAACCTCTTAGAAGCTTGTTTGGGAAGAGAAGTAATGCGTTTCTTCTAAGAAAGATCGCAGAAAAAAAAGAAATCTTGAATTAAGGACGGACGAATGTTGAGTTGAGCGTTTTCGAAGATGTCATAGTTGTATGGAAGGTTGTGTCGAGTAGAGAGACGGAGGAACTGAGTTTTTGAGGCATTGAAAACGACTTGTTTTCTCTGCCTTAATTTGAAATACGAGGAAGATCAATGGTTAGTTGCTCCAAGGCCACGATTTTAGCGTTAATTAGCTGCAGTTGGGAGGGGTTTTGAAATTGGAAGGAGTAATGAAGGGTGGAGTCGTTAACATAGGAGTGGATAGATGATTGAGTAATTGAGAGAAGGTTCTTAATGAAAAGCAGAAAAAGAGTTGGAGATAAGAAAGATCCCTGAGGAACACCACTATTAATAGATATAAAGGAAGAACAGTGGCGGTCTACAACAGCTCCTATAAAACGACCGAAAAGTCAGAGAGAAGGGAAAGAAGATCACCAGTAGAACGTTCTTTACAAAAGCCATACTGGCGATCACAGATAAGATTAGAAGATTTGAGATCTTTCTAAATTTTAGCAAGAGACTTTAGAAAGAGCGGAGGTTGAAGAAATGTGTCGGTAGTTGGAGGGTTGAGAGGGGTTTCCCTTTTTCGGCACAGGCTGAATGACAGCATGTTTCCATCAAGAAGGGAAGGTTGAATTAAAAAGACAGACGAAATATTTTACTAAGGCAGGATGCAAACTAAATATGCATAAGTTTTTAGGATCACAGGATGAATACCATCAGGACAGTACACATTCTTAGTCTAAGGCTCAGAGAGAGCAGAAATGACATATTTAGAAGAAATTACAATTTTAAGCATAAATGAGTTGGGAGGGGGGGGGAGGATGAAATAAGAGGTACTGCACTAAAATCATCTAAAGTTAAATTATCAGCAAAAGTTTGAGTGAAGAATTCGGTTTTAGAAGGTAAAACGGTAGTTGTGCCGAAAGATGATACTAGAGGAGGGAAAGAGGAAGAAGCAAAGTTGTAGTTGACATTTTATTGCAAAATGCCAGAAAGAGCGTGGGGAAGAGGAACCAGGAAGATTATTGCATTTTCTACGGAGAAAACAGTTTTTGGTGTTGCTAAGAACAGATTTTAGACGATTCCGGCTTGAAATATAAATTGCATGAGTTTCTGAAGTTTGAAGATGACGATAGTTCCTGAAGGCAGCATCCCTGCGGCAAATAGCACCAAAACAAGCAGAGTTAATCCGAAGTTTGTAATGTTTAGTAGAGAGGAAAAGATTATCGAATGTACGTCTATATGACACAGAAAATCACCTCGGTAATGCACTCTGTACACTCAAAGGGATCCCTCCCACGGAAGCAATAATCATTCCAAGAGAAATCAAAGAAGTACATCCACAAGTCCAACCAGCTTGCGCATCGAAATGTCACAAACGAAATTAATGAAGAAAATACACAGTGCAATAGGACAAGTGGGCTGCAAATCTTAGTGGCACCAACCCTATATCACCTATCAGTATTTTTGTTTAGCAATGTGACTTCAAAATAACTAGTTATTACGGATAGCAGAAAGCTTAAATTTTATGGTCAATGAATATTTTCATTTCTTATTTCAAACTTCATGAGATCAATGAAAAATAGGTATCGGTAAACTCTAGAGGTATCGTATCGGTAATAGGTATCAGGTGGTTTAAAATTACTGGTATCGGCAAAACTTTTGGGATATTCTAGGGGTGTCTTTTTTCTCGTATTCTTTCTTGGTAAGATCACATTACTTCTCAAGAGGTTGGGTTTTTTTGTGGCGACCTTCGTAATTTCTTCACGCAACCCATTTCGCCCCTGTATGTAGCACAATTAAGGCATCTGGGGTGGTTCCACTCATAGAACTTTCTTCTAAAAGGTGAAGTCTAGGGATTTCCGTCTTATCAACTCTTCCGCTCTAATTCTCTCCAATCTCTTTCTGCCCTTCGATATGTTTTGTCATTCTCTCTTTACTATAGTTTTTACAATGGACACTTCTTTTGAGCTCTACTGTCACATACTATCTCATTGATAAGGGCTCGTGTGACACGCCTTTCTACACAGTATTACCCTTCATAAACAACGGTAAACGGTAAAAAAAATGAGCAAATTTCCAGTTTAACAATTGTTTTAGTTTATTATATTTTTTTATGCATATTTGTTCAGCATATTATTTTCAAAACTTTAACACAGTTAATTAAATCGCGATTGAAATAAAATCTAAAAACACGAAAATACAAAAATTTCAATGCCAAATGAATTATAAATAATAAAAATATACCAGATTCGTAAAAAAACAAAACATCAGAAATAATAATGCTAATAGTAATCACAATTATACATCTGCTAAGTATATTCATCATCATTTCATTAATTATAAAGGATAATAAAACTATTTCTTTCTCTAGATAAAAGGAATCTGTATGAAATTAAAATATTTATATTTCTAAAGGAAAAAAAAAATACTTTCAAGAAACTTAGGATTGACTGAAAGTTTGATCTCGAAAATAATCCGGCCAGAGCCGGATACTGTATCACTTTTACTGCATATATATATATATATATATATATATATATATATATATATATATATATATATATATATATATATATATATATATATATATATATATATATATATATATATTCTTGTACTTACTATTATCATTGGAGATGTTAAAAGTCCCCATGCGAAGAACTCTAAAAATATAACAACTAAAGCATGATACACACTTGGCTCCCCGATGCCTGAGCTCTGCAACAAAATAATATATATATATATATATATATATATATATATATATATATATATATATATATATATATATATATATATATATATATATATATATATATATATATATATATATATATATAAAAAAAAAAAAAAAAAAAAAAAAAAAAAAAAAAAAAAAAAACCGTTTTTTTTTTTTTTTTTTTTTTTTTTTTTTTTTTTTAACAAATATCTTTTCATATATTTTACATCATTTTCATTATTACTCTAGCTGGATTCTCTTCTCTTTTCCGTCTCTAAATATACATATGATTAAAACTTAAATTTTTTTATGTCTTCAAATGCTCACTTCAATAATAAAAAGTATATTTTTAGAAAAAAATTAAAAAATTAAAAAAAAAAAACACTTTTTTTTCCTTCTTTCCATCAGGACTGTAGTAATGTATCCATGGAGCTGTTGGACTCGAAGTCTGACATAGGCAGGTCATACTTAATATCAGGAAAAATATTTTTCCCTTTTACACTCTTTTTGGCCTATTGCAAGTTTTAATTTTTTTTTTTTTTTTCACTAAAATATGAACCAGTATTATTTACTGCTAATACAATAAAAGCATGAAAGGCAAGGTATGAAGTCCCTTACCAGAAAGGAGCACAGCTCCCTACATCGGGTCTTCCTATATCTTATGTTTATTCATATGCAGGTGGGTGGGGTGTCCAGCCCCGCTCCTCTCACTTTGCAGCGGGATACCGTTCGCTGCCGGATTCGTATTAATTATAGCCCAAATCGTTGACAGACAATTTCAAAAACGAGTCGAGTATTCTAAATCATCGACATTATTTCTCGTTCAAAACATCGACAGCTTGCTCTCTTAAGTTAAAGTAAAATGGTTGACAACATTTTTTAAAAACTCGTTCAAATCGTCGACAGAGTAAATCGCAGTAACCAAATGGTTGTCACCTATCTTTAACTAAATCGTATGAGGTGTTTCCAAGGTCAATTATTTTATTATATATATATATATATATATATATATTATATATATATATATATATATATATATATATATATATATATATATATATATATATATATATATATATAATATATATATATATATATATATATATTATATATATATAATATATATTTGTTTTTTTTTTAATTAATTTTTTTTTTTTTTTTTAATTAATAATAAAAAAAAAAAAAAAAATATATATATATATATATATTATATATATATATATATATATATATATATATATATATAATATATATATATATATATATATATAATATATATATATATATATTAATGGAATGTATTGCTTGGCCGAACGTGGACCCGTCGATGTACTAACCTCAACTATGAAAGAGAAAAGAATTACCTCTCCCCCCCCCAAAAAAAAAAAAAATCCCCATTCAAAAAAAAAAAAAAAAAAAAAGACTCGAAATTCGTAGCAAGTCTAGAATAGGAATGCAACAAGATGCGAGGCTACGCCGCTACGATGGAAGTTAACTTATCGCAGGAAATTATGGAAGAACTATATGTATTGTAATGTATTATACACAATAATAAGGGCATGTACCATAATTCCGTACACGTAAGGAATGCACATACCACAGCTGTGTAGTATAGCGTATGTAATATATGATACATGGAGGAATGTTAATTAAAACAGATAGTGGGGCAAGTATTATTGCGGAAAAGAAGATATTCTATGAAATAAATATTATTAGATACAGTTTAGTGGAATTGCTTGAAATATTGATCTCGCACTGCAACACAAGCCTCACATCGTTGTACAGACAAACAAACTGCAGGATTCCGAGGGTATTCCGTGTGACGCCAAAGGCTTCAATTATACTGTCGCGAAGAACGTTGGAATAAAAACCGATATTGCATACACTAATTGCAGTAAATGGCCAGAAAAACACTCCAACTTGTAATCATTTGGGAGACCGTGAGGGTTACGCAATCGGTCCACCTCTACTATTCTTTCGATTTAAAGACTTATCGTCAAAATGCTGTCTGGCAAACTAAAGTATGGAAAAGAACCATTGGGAATAAACCAAAGGTTACGTCGAATGGTAGTGGGATGCTGTCCAGGAGGTTCGTCAGCTATTGCTCCCAAAAACGCCTGTTCAAACGTCAGAAGTAATATGTCTGGCAAAATCTTAGGACCTAACAGATGATCACCAACGATAACGGTCCATATATTACAGGAAAATATTTGCTGATGTCGAGATTCTATCATAGCATGAGGGTTGGCGTCGGCTCTTCGATGTTCATTGTGGATATTAACTATTGAATCTTTTGAAATTTTTTTCCTTCTCTGCACAGAGAACATAAGAACTAAACTGTGGAAAACACAACTTGTTTTCAATGCCTCAAAAAATCTGTTCCTTCATCTATCTATCAGCTCGATAAAATCTTCCACACAACTGTATCATCTTTTAAAACTCAACTCGAGATTTTTCTTAAAATCTTGAAAGGACTCTTAATATTTTTCTCAATAAACATTAAAATATGAGGTTTGGCGTTCTGATGTGCCTTCAAAAATTTCTTTTCCTCACAATTTTGTAAAGAGGCGTTGGATCGCATTTCTGAGTTGATTACGCTTAACAGCTCTCCTTCAAAAGGTTGAATCAAAGACTTTTCACATTAGAAACACACCTACTCTTACTATCTTTCTTCAAATATTTTCCTGCTATTGAACTGATGCATCACTCTCCAAATAATGTCGCTATTACAGAAGACTGTTCTTCCGAACTCTCTAGTCGTGTACCTCCTTTACAGAGGCAAGATTAAACTACTTGTCTATATACACATTCTCATTCTTACTATGTTCAATTCTCTGACCCCAGCTTAACTGGAATGGTCTTTCTTTCATTTAGACTATTGGTGAAGTCTTGAACACGCTTTCTACATCAATTTTCCGTATTTCCCATGACAAATACTTTCGAAAGCTGTGTATTTGTCCATGTCGACCCTTAATTAAGACCTCTGTTCCGAACTAACCAACTGTTGGATTCCATGCGGACTTCTAGCCTTTCCCGCCAGAGGGTATATATATATATATATATATATATATATATATATATATATATATATATATATATATATATATATATATATATAACGAGATTTTGTGCATTTAATAACCTATAAAATCTATTTTCGCTGTGAAAACTTACTACTCGTAAAAATCACTCGTTTCAGAGTTCGGTTTTCCATTTAATTTTATAGTTTAAAAAATGCGAGCAACAACCAAATAAGATCCTGTATTCAACAATTTCTGCAAGCGTTATCAAAAACAAAGCATGCTATATTCTCTATTATTATTATTATTATTATTATTATTATTATTATTATTATTATTATTATTAAATGGGAAAAGATATTGAAATTTGGAGAATGTAATAATACCCATAGAAATATTGAGAAGAGAAAGGATATTAAAATGTGTGTGCGTATGTGAGGGTGGGTTGGATATTAAAATCAATAAAGCTTTCTAAAATAGTTTCCAAAAAAAAAAAGAAAGAAAAAAGGATTTTAAATGTGAAAAATACTTAAAATTCACGACACACAAAAATTTATTATTTTAAAATTAACTCACGCGTCATAATATATTCATAGCCGTAAAATTTGATAATAAAGTTATAAAATATTTTTAGAGATACTTTCACACGAAAACGAAAGTGGAGAGTTTTGGTACAAAATTATGCCATTTTCAAATCCAAATTTCGAATTTAACGACGTCATGTGAAACAGAGGATGTCGCCTTAACATGCTACAGATGTACGTCGTACGAAAGTCTGATGGAATCGACTAACGGATACCAAAGTCAAAATAAAAAGCCGAATGAAACCGAGTCGGTAATTTAATCTTGAACAAAGATCAAAAAATTACCACCACATTGGACTTAATACCTGGGCTCAGCATCGATTATAATTGGGACTCGGTAAGCAAAACTAAGAAAGTCTTCTAATGAAAAATAAGATCTTCATTATAAAGTCATCTAAATAATACAAAAATGTTTTATTAAAAGCACACAATGTCTAAAATATTAAAATAATAAGGATTTAAATCTTTTTTATTATTATTATTATTATTATTATTATTATTATTATTATTATTATTATTATTATTTCAAAACAATATATGAAAACTTGGGAGAAAAAACTTTCAGAGCTATTATTACCAAATTTTTCTTTTATAATTTATCCGTAAAAAAAAAAAAAAAAACATTCTTTATATATTTATGTGATGGTATAACGCAACGCACACATCTTAAAAATACGTATGCCGAAATAACAAGAAACGTACATATATTCATACATCAATTGTTTATTTATACTTGTTAAAATTCTTTAAGAATTTGGCCTGTTATTCTTTTGAAACCTTTATTGTTATTTTATCACATTTCAAGACAACACCTTATAATTATAAAAACAACTACAACACACGAAAACTAATGAGAAAAATACACATTATTATTATTATTATTAGTATTATTATTTAAAAACACATTATAATTAAAAAATGTTACACAATATTTGCACACACACACACAAACAAACACACACTTTAAAAATTAAATACCAGTAAACAACTTTTTTGAAATAACAACATACATATATACACACATACACACGAACACACGTAAACAAAACCCGCATAATACATACACACGTTTAGTATGAAACAATACATTAAAAGAATAAAGAAAAAAAACTTTGAAGAAATAAAACCTGAACTTACGTCAATGGCGGCGAACACATCAGAATCTAAACGCATTTATAAAACATTAAAATACACATACACATACAAAAAAAAGTTTCTTTATTATATAACTATTTTCTTAATAATATATATATATATATATATATATATATATATATATATATATATATATATATATATATATATATATATATATATATATATAATATATATTAAGGCTGTTTAAAACCAAATAAACAATTTTCATTAACGTAATATGTACAAAAATTCTTTTATTATTGCAGCGCTACGCCCAATTACAAAAACTGCATGCAGCAACACTCCCAGATTTAACACTAACGAGTTATCAAACACTATAAGCAGCAGCACAAACAATAATAAGGAAAAAAGAAAATTATATCTTCCAGTAAAAGAGAAATGTAAATATATGCCACGTATTAATATATATATATATATATATATATATATATATATATATATATATATATATATATATATATATATATATATATATATATATATATATATATATATATATATATATATATATAGGGGTGTGCGTTACTTTTTAAGTTGACAGAAGCACTTTAAAATAAGTATTAATAAACAAAGAAAAAATATATAGGTTTAGTAAAAATAAAATAAATAAAAGAGAGAGAGAATAATTAGAGACTTCATTTTGTATTTGGAACATTCGCTA
>SEYY01001175.1:173463-188463 GCA_009176605.1 Armadillidium nasatum
TTCAGTTACATATCAAATGATTAACAACGAATTTGCGATTGTGTATTTACTGACTCTCTTATTGGAAGATATGAGCCAATCAACATATAGCCCCACGATGACTCTATAGCATAACATACTCGAAAAACTCTTTTACAAAATATATATTTTAGAAATCTGTATTATTATATATTTCCCGACGTATCTTTCTATAAGATTATTAATATATTTATGCAAAAAAATTGTATATAAATGATTATATACTTAGTAATTATGTAATAAACTAAATAAAATAAATTCTACATTTACTTTTCCTGATTTTGCTTGATGTTTTAATATTACCTCATTAAAATTGTGTTGCAGATGTATGTTTGTTTGTGCGAGTGAGTACAAGTGATTTTGTGTGTTTTACTATATCAATGTTTAAAATGAAGTGAAAAACAAATCAAACAAATTTTTTCTGAAAAGAGCATTTTTTGGGGCATAATATGAAAAATCTATTAAAAACAATAATATTCTTTAAAAATATTTCATTTAAAAATTTCAAATTTACGACAGTAGAAAAAAAACACGTATCAAAATGTTAATTCAATCTTCGAGAGGAAGCAGTTTATCTAAATTGAGTCTTCAGAGTACAGTCGTGACGTGTGAAAAATGCTATACCTGGCAATATGGACCGACCGGGGTCGCGGTCCCAGCCCTGGTCATTTTTACTAACTCCGGCCCGGGCCCCGGCTAAAAATCAGAAAAAACCGGGGTTTGCGTTCCGGGGTTAAAATGGCAAATTATACTTATTAAGGGGACAGTCTAATTTGAATTTTTTTTTATTTCTCATCCGATTCTACTGAAATTTGCAGTGTATATAGTTTTTCCCGTTGAAAAAAGTCCATTTCAAGCGTTTTTCTGAGTCTATAACTGATAAAAAGTTTATTTGGAAATGACCCTTTTTCAAATGAATGCTCGGGCCAAACCACTTTTTGGAATGACTTAAAATTTGAACTGTATATTCAAAATTCTATTGGCTTCAAAAGCTTCTTACAATCTTTTGTTCCCAGAGTTACAGAAAAAATGTTATAAACCCAAAACTGACCAACTATCGAAAAAAAAAAAAAAATTTTAATACCTTTCCGGACAAAAAAAAATTTAAAAAAAAAAAAAAAAAAAAAAAAAACTACAGCTATAAAATTTCCTACTTTTGGTGGGTGTATAGAGGATGGATGGTGCGACAAATTCATCTCTATACTTTATTCGATGGATTCGTTGGTTTCGAGGTATAGCCTCTCAAAGAAGGTCCTTTTTTGACCAAATTTCAAAAATTCCTAAAGTTTGAGAAGCTATATCTCGCTTCAAACTTACCTTCTTAGTGCGTTTAATAATGTACTAAATAAGTTGTAGCCCTGTCCCTCCTCTAAACAATATCCAAAAAATAAAAAAAAATTAGTAAGTAGCGTTTCTATTAAATAATTTTTTTTTTCTCTGGAAGGGTAAGATTTTTCCAAATGTTTTTTCAAGTCTTATAACTTTTTTTTTTTTAGACGTGATATCAAAAATATGTTCCCACTAATGCAAGAAAATGGGGTTAAGGTTATTCAGTTAAATTTTCGGCTCATGTGGACCAGTGGTTTGACCCCGCTATGTTTTTTTTCAACTTTGGGTCAGAATAACTTTCAAACAGTTACAGATTCAGAAAAACGCTCGAAATCAACTTAGATCTTCGGGAAAAAATGCATATACCGGTAAAATTTCAGCTCGATCAGTCAAATTATAATAAAAAAAAATTTCAAACAAAATATAAGAAAATTAACATTTTTTTCCTCGTTCTTTCAATATTATCTTTTCCTTTTCTGTTTCTTTTGACAGCTCATTTTCTGCTAGTGAATGTTCACCTTTGTGTTTTGATTTTTGATGCCCCATAAAGATTTGGTTGAAAAATTTTTACTTGGGGCACCCGGAGATCCTCTTCCAATTCCTGACTGCAGATGTTACATTTAGCCATTTCGATCCTATCCTGAAACATTGTAAAGTTCTCCCATATTGCTGAAGCTGATCTTTTAGCCATATTGACTGAAAATTTAAACAAAATAATAATTTTGAAATGTAGCTAAATGATACAAGTTTGATACATAGCAATAAAATAAAAATGATATGTATAAATACAGGTTATATTGATAATTTTATTCCTTACATTTTTTTTAAAACTTTACCTTAGGTTCGAACCTAGGTAAACCTGTTGAATCACTGTTGTGAATCAGAAAAAAAAAATTTCAAAAATTTTTGTACTTTTTTTTTTTTTTTTTTTTTTTTTTTTTTTTTTTTTTTTTTTTTTTTTTTTTTTTTTTTTTTTTTTTTTTTTGAGAAAATACATATAATCATTAATTTAAGTGAATGTCGGCTTTTCTACTTCCTTTCATTATAATTAAATAAACCTCAATTAAATTTATATCTAATTTTTTTAAGCTAATATTTCAGTATTTTTGACCTCTTTACAAATTTTAGGAAACCCCGACCAGAACCCCGGCCCCGGCAAAATTCCAGCCCCGGTCGGTCCCTACCTGGCAACTACATGAAGTTTGGAATTGCCAATTTCTGGCGTACAATTTATATATATATATATATATATATATATATATATATATATATATATATATATATATATATATATATATATATATATATATATATATATATATATATATATATATATATATATATATATATATATATATATATATATATATATCTATATATTGGTAGCCTTCGGTGATGGGGTTGGTGTCACCAGGAATTTGCAGCCGGCTGTTCCGGATGAACGGTCTGTCTTTTTCATTAATTTCTGCAACATTCCAATTTCCACTTTGTTTTACATCACCTCTCTTATTCTAGACCTCACCTCTTATTCTTGATCGAAACTCAGATGTTTGAGCGTTCCGACAGCAAACCCTATTGTTTCCTCCTACTGTCTCTATCCTCAATTTTCAGCCAAAGGCGGTTGTTGTGCATACGTGCGCAACGATTTTGTTTGTTATCGAGTCTCTAATTTGGAGTCTTCTGAATTTTCCACCTTAAGACTTAGGCTCTCTTGCCATTCTACTACTAAATTCATTTGTTCTGTTTATTTATCTCCTAATTCTACTAACTATCCTAAATTCTTCGACTATTTAAACTCCAAAATAGAGCACATTTTCTCTTCTTCTCCTTTCTCTGAAATCATCGTTTTAGGTGATTTCAATGTTCACCACCGCCAATGGCTTTCATCTAGCTCTCAAGATAAAGCTGGTGAACGTGCCTTCCAATTCGCTATCCAAAACGACTTTGAGCACTTGGTGCAGCTCCCTACTCGTATCCCTGATCGTCTTCGACATGAACCCAACATTCTAGACTTTTTTCGAACTTCTAATCCTTCTCCTTATACATGGTAGTTTTCAATGCCTCAAAAACTCAGTTCCTCCATCTTTCCACTCGACACAATCTTCCACACAACTATGATATCTTCTTCGAAAACACACAACTCAAACCTTCATCTGTTCTTCATATTCTCGGGGTTTCTTTTTCTCGGGATCTTTCCTGGAAAGATCACATTATTTCTCTCTCTAAACAAGCTTCTAAGAGGTTGGGTGTTCTGAGGCGCCTTCAGAATTACTTCACGCCACCCCAGTTGCTTGCTCTGTATAGGGGTGTTGTTCGTCCCTGTATGGAGTATGCTTCACACATCTGGGGTGGCTCCACTCAGAGTTCTCCTTGAGAAAGTGGAGTCTAGGGCATTTCGTCTCATCAACTCTCCTGCTCTTACTAACTCTCTCCAATCTCTTTCTGCCCATCGAATTGTTGCGCCACTCTCTCTATACAATAGCTATTACAACGGACACTACTCTTCTGAACTCTCTCGTCGCATACCTCCTCCATTGAGAAGAGCCCGTGCGACACGACTTTCTACACAGTCTCATCCTTTCTCTGTCCAACTCTCCGACCCCAGACTTAACAACTATGCTCAATCTTACATATACTCTACTGGTCAAGTCTGGAACACACTCCCTTTATTTGTTTTCCCAACTTCCTTTGACTTGCATACTATCAAAAGCCGTGTATCTGAACACGTCTGCCACCATCGACCAGAATAGTGTTTATCCAACTCAGGTGGAATTTGGTAGGCCTCCGGCCTTTGCCCACCGGAGGATATATATATATATATATATATATATATATATATATATATATATATATAATATATATATATATATATATATATATATATATATATATATATATATATATATATATATATATATATATATATTTTATTGATTCCCATGAAATAAGTTACCGCACGTATATATATATATATATATATATATATATATATATATATATATATATATATATATATATATATATATATATATATATATATATATATATATATATGCAAAATTAGTGCTTCTATGAATGATGAATGCTTTGCTCTTTTACTGTAATCTAGCTTAGGGTATGCAGATCTAGAGCTTACTTCGTAGCTTGTATATAAAAAAATTTAGTATTTCTCTTACCTTGCTTTAGTTTTTATATTTTAATTATAATATTTGGTGTATTGAAATATTTATTCGTAGTAAATATTTTATTTTCTGTAAGTTATTTCATAATTTATTTACAAATTCACACCAATTTACAAAAGTGTTTGTTATTTCAACCGGCTTTTTGTTTCAGAATACTTTTTACAATGACGCTAACAAAGATCGATACTATATCGAATATCGCTTATTTAAGCGATATATCGGTACCCATCTCGATACATATCGATTATTAATAATTATTTACATATAATTAAAAAAATTAAATATTATCAATACAACCTTTACTCCATATATATATATATATATATATATATATATATATATATATATATATATATATATATATATATATATATATATATATATATATATATATATATATATATATATATATATATATATATATATATATATACTCTTGAATTTTGTGATAGATCCTATTTTTAAAAAAAAATTGTTAGGAATATTGAAAATATGTTCTAAAGGAAGAAATACAAATAAAAATTCGGAAAAATGCCTAGAAACAAGATTTCCAAGTAAAGTTTTAGGTCAGATCGAAAAACACTTACAATATATTAGTAATAATAAAATCGGCACAATATTTATTTATTTATTATTTTAGGCATATATAAAGTTTTAAAATCAATACTCTTATTATTCACCACTATACTATAAATGGAAGACCGGAGGTGAACGACATTATTATTATTATTAAAGTGGAAGAGAAGGGTGAGACACTCAACCCAGTTGGTTTCCCAATTACTCGTATTATAATGAAATATTATATAGGTGAATATACATATAAATGGGAATCTCTGGGGAGTAACGTACCCTGCCTGTCACATATTATATAAAAGCTGTAGATAATGCTAAAGGTATTCATTAGAGAAAGAATATTAAAACTTGAATGGACCAAAAAATGGAAAAACTAAAAAAATTTATTCTTGATGCTGATGAGAATGAATTATTTGTCAGATACAGAGTCCGAAAGTTCTATGGAAAATGAATGAATAGTATTTTCGTTTTTTTTTTTTTTTTTTTTTTTTAAATTTTCAGAAATTTTCCATAAATGAGTAAAGGGAACATACAATACTTTTAGTGTACATGTGTAATTTTCTTTTACTTTTACACGGAAGTGGTTATCTGAAGACGATTACGTATACTCATTTGTATATTTAAAAATTTAAAAAGAAAAGAAGGGAAGAGAGCCCTAAGTGATAGTTAAAATAATGTAAAATATCATTTAAAAATGTTTTTGACCTTCCCCCCCTCCCCTCAAAAAATTATATATATATATATATATATATATATATATATATATATATATATATATATATATATATATATATATATATATATATATATATATATATATATATATATATATATATATATATATATATATATATGAGTAATCTAAGGTTAAAACGATGGGATTGCAATAAGAGCGAACAAACACATTTATAGTCTTCAGACGTGGCTGGGTGTTCTTCTTATCTTCAAAATTATTTTGGACAAAATCCTTAATAGACTAGAAATGATTCCGATGTCAAAAGAATGATAACTTTGGTAAATAATAATCAATATTCAGGAAGTAAAAGCCTCTTTTCATTTACTGTGAAATTAAATATAAAAATAATACATCATGTTCCATTATTTTTTAACTTCATTTCCAATTTTAAATGCGAGTTAAGTTTAAAGTTTCAATTTTTGTGCTGAAAAACAATTGTCCAAAAATGTCAGCAATCTCTTTCATAAGATTCTACTAACTAAATATTTGAGCATAAAAAGTTATAAGAATAATATAATTAACTTAGATACTATATGAACAAAGAAACTACTAAAATATGCTTTTATATATATATATTAGGAACCGACCGGGGTTGGAATTTGGCCGGGGCCGGGGCCGGGGCCGGGGTCACCCAAATTTGGCCGGGGCCGGGGCCGGGGCCGGGGTTCTGGCCGGGGTTTTCTAAAATTTGTAAAGAGGTCAAAAGCACTGAAATTTAAGGTTAAGAAAATTAGATATAAGGTTTATTTAATTGTAAGGAAGGAGTAGAATAGCCAACATTCACTTAAATTAATGATTATATGCATTTTCTCCAAAAAAAAAAAAAAAATTACAGTTTTGTATAGTTAAAGTTTAAAAAAAGTACAAAAATTAAAAAAAAAAATATTCTAATTCATAATAGTGATTCAACAGGTTTACTAAGGTAAGACCCTAAGGTAAAGTTTGAAAAAATGTAAGATATAAAATTATCAATTTAACCTGTATTTATACATATCATTGTTATTTTATTGCTATGTATCAAACTTGTATCATTTAGCTACATTATTTAAAAATTATTATTTTGTTTATACTTTCAGTCAATATGGCTAAAAGATCAGCTTCTGCAGTATTTGAATACTTTACAATGTTTCAGGATAGGCTCGAAATAGCTAAATGTTAACATCTGCAGTCAGAAAATTAGAAGAGAACCTCCGGGTGCTACAAGTAAAAAAATTTCAACCAAATCTTTTTGGAGTATCTAAAATCAAAACACAAAGATGAACATTCACTAGCAGAAAAGGAGCGGTCAAAAGAAACAGAAAAGAAAAAAAAAAAAAAAAAAAAAAAAAATCTTAATTTTTTTTTTATTATTATTTGACTGATTGAGCTGAAATTTTCAAAGTATGTGAATTTTTTCACGAAGTTCTGAGTTGATTTCGAGCATTTTTTTGAGTCTATAACGGTTTGAAACTTATTTGGACCCAAAGTTGAAAAAATGAATAACTGGATCAAAAACCACTGGTCCACATGAGCTGAAAATTTAGCTGAATATCTTTTCCCCAATTTCTTGCATTGGTGGGAATAGGTTTTTGATATCACGTCTAGAAAAAAGTTATATAAGCACTTGAAATTTTTTTTGCAAAAATCGTACCTTTCTGGAGGAAAAAATTATTTATAAAAAATGCTACCTAATATTTTTTTTTATATTGTGAATATTGTTTAGAAGAGGGCAGGGCAACAATATTTATTTAGTGCATATTTAAATGCTCTTTGTTTGAAGCGAGATATAGCCTCTCAAACTTTGGGAATTTTTGAAATTTGGCCAAAAATGGACCTTTTTGAAGGCTATATCTCAAAACCAACGAATGTCATCGAATAAAGTACATAGAGGAATTTGTAGCCCCACCCCTCCTCTATACACACCAAAAATAGGAAATGTCATAGTTGTATTTTTTAAAAAAAATTTTGTCTGAAAAGGTGGATTTTTTTAGTTCAAAAAAATTTTTTTTTTCTATAGTTGGTCAGTTTTTGGCTTATAACATTTTTCCTATAACTCTGGGAACAAAAGTCTATTAGAGACTTTTGTATCCCATTTAATTTTGAATAAATAGTCCAATTTTCAGCTCATTCTAAAAAGTGGTTTGGCACCGCCATTCAATTAAAAAAGGTAAAATTTCAAAAAAAAAAAAAAAAAAAAAATTTTTTTTTTAACCGTAATAGACTCGGAAAAACGCTAGAAATGGACTTTTCTTACCGGTAAAAAATCTATATAACTGAAAGTTTCAGCAGAATCGGCTGAAAATTAAAAAAAAAAAAAAATTTAAGTATAATTTGCCATTTTAACCCCGGCCGGCAACCCCGGTTTTCCTTGATTTTTGGCCGGGGCCGGGCCGGGGCCGGGGTCAGTAAAAATGGCCGGGGTTGGCCGGGGCCGGGGCCGGGGCCGGGGCCGGGGCCGGGTATATATATATATATATATTATATATATATATATATATATATATATATATATATATATATATATATATATATATATATATATATATATATATATATATATATATATATATATATATGAGGAGATGGAGGGAATAGGTAAGAAATCACAAATAGGATAGCTCAATACAGAGGAGCTGTAAGAGCAGTGTATCCCATACTGAAAGATAAACAAATGAGAGTGGAGGTGAAAAAAGTGATTTTTGAAAGTGTGTTAACGCCGATCTTACTTTATGGAGCGGAGACATGGAGTATGACGGAAGAGAGGAGAGTAGAATACGGTCGGCTAAGATGCATGTATTAAGAACGATAATAGGAAAGACAAGGAGAGACAGATTGAGAAACGAAAGAATAAGAGAGGAGGTCGGTGTGAAAGCTATGCTGAATAAAATGGACGCAGCCAGATTGAGGTGGTGGGGACACTTGGAGAGGATGGAGGAGGGGAGAGTAGCCAAGAAGAGGTGGTAGTGGAGGCCGGCAGGAGCAAGACCGAAAGGAAGACCTAGGAAGAGATGGAAGGACTCAGTGGAAGAATCTTTGAGAAGACACAGAATGCCTTCTATGCAAGAATTGATGGAAGTGAAGTGTTAGAAGACAGGAAGGAATGGAGAAGAGTGCTGGCCCCGCTGACAGGGTCTTAGACCCTTCCTGGGAGCGGTTATAATAATAATAATAATAATAATAATAATAATAATAATAATAATAATAATAATAATAATAATAATAATAATAATAATAATTTTCAATATATATATATATATTATATATATATATATATATATATATATATATATATATATATATATATATATATATATATATATATATATATATATCGTTTTGTGGAGGAATTTTAAAAAGTAAACGGCTTTTTTAAAAAAAGAAAAATACTAGCTACTGATTGATTTGTGCCAAAATTTTACTTAATATAAGAGTATATTTTAACTGCTCGTTGTTTGCTTGTATGTTCGTTCATCTCTTAAGGGGAGTGGTTAGGAATATTTCAGGATTTACAAAGAACTAACGGAACGCCAGTCAAAAAACCTTGTAATACTTTAAAAAAAAAAAAAAAAAAAAAAAAAAACAAATTTTTTTTTTTTTTTTTTTTATTTTTAATAATAATAATAATAATAATAATAATAATAATAATAATAATAATAATAATAATAATAATAATAATAATAATAATAATAATAATAATAATAATAAATGGCAGTTCATAAGAGGTATAATATTGCTAGCATGGCTTTTTTTGTATTGGATTAGTAAATGTTTTAATAACCTGTATAAGGATTATAAGGAAAAGGTGTTTTTATGTAGATAGTTAAATGAAACTAAAATATCACGTTGCTTTCATCTTTCTTTTGTAGGAAAATATAAAATATTTTTATCTCAAATTTTATAAAGTAAAATTTAAAGCAACTCCACAAAGTTAATAATTATGTAATAATTTAAAACACTTAAACCTTAGCCATATCAAAATACATGAATGTCTATTATATGATTCATTGCGCGCGACTATTTTATACTTTATACCGGTGATAAAACAATAGCGTTAGAAATATTTGCATTATAAATTACACGTATATGTCGACGTTCGCGCTTAGCTTAGCAATGCACCAAATTCCGGCTCCAATTTCATATTTTATTTCGGTTCCGGACTGAACAGGAATTTTTACTTTCTGAAAAATACTTCCTAAAATGTCGAGTTCATTACAAGTAATTTTTTTAAACAAATCAGTAGAAAAGTTAATTATTTTTTAAAATATATGGAAAGGTTACTTGGTAAATGTACTGCACACACAGATTTTGTTTGAAAAAAAAATCCCAGCACTTAGTACACGAAAAGGGGTTACTTTATAAATAACCGTCTACAATTTCCAGCATAGGCGTAAGCAGTACACAAAACAATTAATGTAGAAAATAAAAACAAATAAATAACTACAAAGTACATTTGTATATAGAAACATGACTATTAAACCAATTTTTAGAAGTGAAAAGTGAACTACTAGTTATTACATCCATTTTGTGGTAACTATTCCAAACATTACCTTCTCGGTTAATAATGAAATATTTTCTTAAATACTGACAAAATGCCTCCTCTTTAAATTATTATTGTGACTCCGTTTCCTATCGTAGTCTAGTATGAAACTTCTTAATAGAACCGAGATGAAAAAATTTATAAACCTGAATCATTTTCCCTCTAAATAAAATCTCCCTTTCATAAATGGCATAACAAATTTCTTCAAACACATTTCCTTAATTAACCTCAAAATAACATTATTTTCGCTGCTCTACTCGTACGTTATACTGTCTCATCGAATTTATCGATGTCCAATTTACACTTTTTGTTGTGCATTTTTTTTTAAAGCTAATTCCGGCTAAGCCAGGAATTGAAAATCCTAGTACCAATACAACCCTAGGTTAAACCTAAGTAGTATGTGAAATTTTAGTCAAAGTTTAAGGAATCCACTTCACTAACCTTTGGAATTTCGACTGATACGATACCTTTCACCAATGTGTATGTAGTGTTTCCAAGAATGGAAAAAGAGTGGTGAGGGGATAAGTGCTGGCAACAGTTGTGGCTTGTGGTAGTCAACACCCTACGTTTGTGGGAATGTGTGCGCGTGCGTGTGTGTGTGCGTGCGTGCGTGTGTGCGTGTGTGTGTGTGTGCGTGTGTGTGCGCGTGTGCGTGCGTGCGTGCGTGCGTGCGTGCGTGCGTGCGTGCGTGCGTGCGTGTAATGTATATATGCGTATATATATATATATATATATATATATATATATATATATATATATATATATATATATATATATATATATATATATATATATATATATATATATATATATATATATATATATATATAATATATATATATATATAAACTTAGTAAGGGGACGATTAATCATCATCGTCAAATTCGCCATATTTTTCTCGTCATCGTCAATTACCTGACGATTATTTTCCCTATTAATTTACATTTATTGGATTATAAATATCTCTCTTCTCCCACTTCTTCTAATGAGATTGAAAGCCTGTTTAGTAGTGGGGGTCAAATATACACTCCAAGACTAAATCAAATTACCCCAGAAACTGGAGAAAAGATTGATTCTGTATCACAATTTTTAAGAGCTCTAAATTTAAAGTACTAGAATTTTGTGTCTCTCCATGTTCTCGCAATTAAAATTTTCAAAATCAATGTTCTGAAGATACTAAAGGGTGTCCCACTCGCTTTCAACCACAGATACGCCCTTATAGATATCAAATTACTGGTCATGAGTTAATAAAATTTGTAAATGATCATCTTCAATGAGTTCGTAAATCATTTGGATGATGAAACTCTGTACTGACTACCTTCAACATAATGGCGTCCTTTCCACACATCCAACGTTAGCATGTACTAAATTAAATTCTTCTTTGACGATCAGGTCATTTCCAAGGGACTTTGGCCACTAAGGTCACCTGACTTCGCCCCGTCGGATTACTTCCTATAGGGCAAAATGAAAGTCACGTACTCTCATGGAACTGAAAGACCACATTCGGCAGGCAATTGATGCTGTGACCTCCAATATGTTGGTAGCAGCCTTCCGTAATATGAAAAAACAAGTGCAGGCATGTCTTGATGCTAATGGCAGTCACTTCCAACGCTTGTTGTGATATCAGTAAGATTCTCACACACCATGGTTTGTTAGTGGCAAATTTTATTAACTTATGACCACTACTTTGACATCTATAAGCGTATATCTGGGGCCGAGAGTAAGAGGATCACTATGTATTATACTATATATCAGAATTACATGTATTTACACATTTAAATAAAGAACAAAATAAAGACAATTTAATTCCTTCTTATTATAAAATTATTAAATTTATGAAAATAATGAAAAATTTTTAAATATACTTTTTCAATTTCGTCATCATCGTCAAATTTATTATATTCGTCATCGTCATCGTCAAAAAAATCTTAATCGTTCCATCATTAATATTATCCTTTACCAAACAGTGTATATTAAGTAACGTCAAGCCCGCCTATACTCTCCTGTTAATACTGTGAGCATGATTCTGCCCGCCCAGACCCGCCCGTGAACCGGGCTTATTGGTTTTTCCATATCCGGACAGGTCTCTACGTAGAGTCGAAATTCACAGCGAGGCTTTAAATTTTTTCAATTCACATTCATACAATCATTCTTTACAATCAAGATCGTGTAATTTGGCACATTCCAACGGATTATTATTATTATTATTATTATTATTATTATTATTATTATTATTATTATTATTATTATTATTATTATTTTATTATTATTATTATTATTATCATTATTATTATTATTATTATATAATAATAATAATAATAATAATGAGGAACTTTTTCTTTTAAATTAACATACTAAAAAGAAAAACGAAACCTTCATAGAATATAATAATAATACTGATTGTTTTTCCAAAATATGTATAATAAAAGCTTCAAAACAAATACGGTATAGTAATTTTTTACATTTAACCTCAAGAACACAAAGCAAACTCCAATATATATATATATATATATATATATATATATATATATATATATATATATATATATATATATATATATATATATATATATATATATATATATATATATATATATATATATATATATATATATATATATATATATATATATATATATATATATATATATATATATATATATATATATATATATATATATATATATACACTGAACAATATGAGGTGGGAAATGGACTTTTAGTAGCCCACGGCAAGAAATATTATGCCACTGAATAAGAAAAGAAGAAAGGCTGTATCTTAAGTTTCTAAATCATTATAACTTTGAACTAAAATCATATATGAAAGATATAAATGTCTTAGAGCAGAGGACAGAAACATCTAATTCATCTTTTATACCGTTCGTATTTGCCAATAGTAAAATTTTACATTTTCACATTTTCTCAAGACGTATGTAAACTTTTTAACATTTAATTAATAATACTGTTTCAATAAAATCAATAAAAAATAACTTTCTATACTTTATAATTAGTGACCGACCGTGGCAGTAATTTTGCCGCGGGCGGGGTTCTGGCCGAGATGGCCTAAAATTTGTAAAGAGGTCAAAATCAATGAAATTTTAGGTTTAAGAAAATTGATATTATTTTAATTGAGGTTTATTTAATTATAAGGAAGGAGTAGAATATCCAACAGTCACTTAAATTAATGATTATATGCACTTTCTCCGAAAAAAATATTAGAAAATTACAGATTTTGAATAATAAAAGTTTTAAAAAAAAGTAAAAAAAAAAAAAATTCTGATTCATAATAGTGATTCAACAGGTTTACCTAAGACCCTAAGATAAAGTTTGAAAAAATTTAAGATATAAAATTATCAATATAACCTGTATTTATACATATCCTTGTCATTTTATTCGTATGTATCAAACTTGTTTCATTTAACAATATTATTTCAAAATTATCATTTTGTTTATACTTTCAGTCAATATGACTAAAAGATCAGCTTCAGCAGTATTGGAGTATTTTAAATTGTTTCAGGATAGGTTTGAAATACCTAAATGTAACATCTTCAGTCAGAAAATTAGAAGAGGACCTCTGAGTGCCACAAGTAAAAGATTTTCAAAAAAACTTTATGGGGCATCTAAAATCAAAACACAAAGATGAACATACACTAGCAGAAAAGGAGCGGTCAAAAGAAAAAGATAATATTGAAAAAACAAGAAAAAATCTTAATTTTCTTATATTTTGTTTAAATTTTTTTATTATTATTATTTGACTGAATGAGGTGAAATTTTCAAGGTATATGTATTTTTTCCCGAAGATCTGAGTTGATTACGAGCATTTTTCTGAGTCTATAACGACTTGAAAGTTATTTGGACCAAAGTTTGAAAGAAAAATGAATCGCTGGGTCAAACCATTGATCCACATGAGCTGAAAATTTAACTGAATAATCTTAGCCCCAACTTCTTGCATTGGTGGGAACAGATTTTTGATATACGTCTAGAAAAAAAGTTATAAGCACTTGAAATTTTTTTTTAAAAAAAAAAAATTTTAAAAAAAAAAACGCTACCTACTAATTTTTTTATTTCTGAATATTGTTTAGAGGAGAGACATGCAACTTTTATAAAGTGCATTATTAAATGCTATTTGTTTGAAGCGGGATATAGCCTCTCAAACTTTGGGAATTTTTTTGAAATTTGGTAAAAAATGAACCATTTTGAAGGCTATATCTCCAAACCAACGAATCGCATCGAATAAAGAATAGAGAGGTATTTGTAGCCCCATCCCTCCTCTATACACCCACCAAAAATAAGAAATGTTATAGTTTAAGTTTTTTTTTTTTTTTTTTTTTTTTTTTTTTTTTTTTTTGTCCGTAAAGTTGTTTTTCGAAATTTTTTTTCCAAAAGTTTGTCAGTTTTCAGCTTATAACATTGTTTCTATAACTCTGGGAACAAAAGTCTATTAGAAGCTTTTGTAGCCCATGGAATTCTGAATGCAAATTCCAAATTTCAGATTATTCCGAAAAGTGGTTTGGCGCCGCCATTCAATTGAAAAAGGGTTAAAAAAAAAAAAAAAAAAAAAAAAAAAAAAAAAAACTAAATAATAGACTCGGAAAAACACTAGAAATGGACTTTTTTCACCGGGAAAAAACAAAAATTTACACTGA
>SEYY01001175.1:195963-247118 GCA_009176605.1 Armadillidium nasatum
ATATATATATATATATATATATATATATATATATATATATATATATATATATATATATATATATATATATATATATATATATATATATCAGGAACGTGCGGGATAGGTAGGCGGAATAGGCAGTGCCTACCCTGAACAAAATAGATAAGCAGAAAAATTGCATAATATGCACTTAACCTAACAAAAATTATAAAGGTTAATTGATTTTGGAATAAAATTCAAACGATTTTAATTTTTTGCACATTAGGTAGGCATAATTTGCCTCTGCCTTTCAATCTCAACACGCGAGCGCGCACACACAAACACACACACACATATATATATATATATATATATATATATATATATATATATATATATATATATATATATATATATATATATATATATATATATATATATATATATATATATATATATATTATATATATATATATATATGGACCGGATATCCGCATCCGCAACTGCGGATATCCGCATCATCTTTCCAATATCAGCATCCGCGGATATCTGCAATTGAATATCCGCAACCGCATCCGCCTCCGCGGATAGTAAAAAATTATAAGTAAATTATGAGTTCAGCTGAATCATGTTTGTCAGATGTGATACCACTTGTTTCAACATTGAAAGTTGTGTTAACAAATGTTAAGTCTAAGGGAGTTTCAAGGATGACTGAAACATTAATGAAGGAGATGAACGACAGATTTGAAAACCTGGAAAATGATGATGCTTATACAATTGCAACCTTTTTAGATCCTAGGTACAAAACAAAATTTTTTAAACCACTTGTTTCTCAGAATGTTAAAATCAAATTAGGATGCTTATGCGATGAGATGATAGAAACAGCTAAAATAACGCCTTTTCAAGAAAAAGCAAAAGCTCTCAGATACAAAAGAAACAAAATCTGTTAGCTTAAGCATTGCTAAATCAATGAAAGATCTTCTAGCTTCCAGCAGCGATGAAGAATCACAGTCAGAAGTGTCAAAGGATACAATATCGATTATTGAAAATTATCTGAAACTCCCACGTTTGGAGGCAGATAAATACCAACTGGTTTGGTGGAGAGATAATTGCAAAAGTTTCCCTTTTCTTGCTGAGCTGGCAAGAACTTATTTAGCATGTCCTTCAACTAGTGTTGCTAGTGAGCGTCTTTTCAGTTGTGCATGGCCTCATTTACGACGAAAAGCGAACCAAACTTTCACCTGAAAGAGCCCAAAAGCTTTTATTTCTAAAAAATAACTTACCAATTATTAACTTCAAATGGAATATGTGAAACTGTGAAGTGTGAAGGTAATACTGAATTACTGGCTCTATATATATATATATATATATATATATATATATATATATATATATATATATATATATATATATATATATATATATATATATATATATATATATATATATAACCTTTTTCAAAATGGGTTAAGGTTGGGGAAAGAGGTTGGTGGGGTGTTCAAGAGTTGGGTCCCCGTCCCACACCCTGGTAACATAGATTCTGGATATTATATTTAAAATTCCAAAAATCTATAGCAAAACTTTAAAAAATTAAACTATCCGCATCCGCATCCGCATTTGCGGATATCCGCAATTGAATATCCGCAACCGCATCCGCGGATAGTAAAAAATTACTATCCGGTCCACCTCTAATATATATATATATATATATATATATATATATATATATATATATATATATATATATATATATATATATATATATATATATATATATATATATATATATATATATATTATATATATATATGGCCAGACTGTATATTAGCATCCATCCATAACTCAAAAACTACTAATCCTACGTTAAAAAGGATTATATTTTTGAAATCCTTGTCGAATTTTAGGTAGGAAAAATTGGGAAATAAAAAATAAATTCTTATAATAATTTTTTTTACATAAGTAAATTTTACTTTTTTATAAACCGCGCAAGAATCTTTCGTCTGGCAATGTCATTTTTTTAATTTTTTTTTAGAAATTGGAAAAAATAGGAAATACACAAAATCGTCTACAGGAAAAGTAGTCGACAATATCATCATCATTCACTCGTCGGGGGGTACGGGGGACAGAGCCCCCCGTAGACAAATGTTCTTTTTTAAATATTTAAGTGGTACATTGTACGACAACTTCACCGACTCGTTTCAAAGCACGCACTGCCATCAAATTTTTCAGTTGCAACATTTTCATTTCCAAGTTGTCGTGCATTTTTATAAATATATATATTTTTTTTTTTTTTAAATTTTTTAAATATTTCTTTATAGTTTTCTTACTGCAAATTACCCAAGGATTTCAAAACTATAATCCTTTTTAATGTAAGGTTAGTAGTTTTTGAGTTATGGATGGATGCTAATGTACAGTCTGATATATATATATATATATATATATATATATATATATATATATATATATATATATATATATATATATATATATATATATATATATATATATATATATATATATATATATATATATATATATATATATACGAGAGAGAAAAAATATAATTAGTTAATTAACTTGAGTAAGCTAGTATTTAAATTATAATTTTCTAATATATAGAAGCAATTTTAAATTTATATAAAAATAACGAAAACTCATTGTACTTAAAATTTAAATTCTAAAGAAAACTAGTAAAAAACATCATATTTTTATTTTTTTAAATATTTTATGGTACTTTTGTTATTTATTATTATAGTAGATAAATATTTAAAGCAACATTTATTTTTAGTTAAAAATTTTTAGGAAAATAAAACAATTTAAATTCTATACTTAGAACATAGGAAAATAAGAGACAGTTAGAAGTAAACCATTAAATGTTAGTGAATTGATTCAATCAAACCAATTATAAAAAAAAAAAATTAAACTTAGGGGGAAAAAATATTTTGTGGTTGATTGCTGCATGACACATTTCAACTCTAAATATTCCCATTCAATCTAGTTTTTTTTTATTATTCACCTATAGAGTACTACATAATTCTATGGAATAATTGACAACAAACTTTTTTGTACAAGTTTATATTTGTAGATATTAGCAATTTTTAGGTTTATTTTTAATTAAATATGTGATTTGGAAGAGTTGCTCCGTCACGGTCTTACTCGGTACAGCTTGCAAAATAATAATAATAATAATAATAATAATAATAATATAATAATAACATTAATGAAATTTATATATTTTATATAACTCGCCCGCCTTTTACAATATATTTCTAGAAGCTAGAAGTCAAAGTTAAAGAATGTTGCCAGTGTCAGCAACTTCGTGAAAAAATACCGTTGAACGCTAATTAATTTTTGTCCAAGTCCAACAAAACATTTAAATTTAGATTAATTTTTAATTTTTTTCGTTTTTTTCTTCTTCTTCTTCTTCTCTTTCATGTTGTGAGCTTAAAAATGTGAAGACAGTGACGTCATTTAAAAATCGATTCATTAAAAAAATCGTCCCAAACCCTTTTATATATATATATATATATATATATATATATATATATATATATATATATATATATATATATATATATATATATATATATATATATATATATATATATATATATATATATATATATATATATATATATATATATATATATGTCAGACTTTACATTAGCGGCCATGCATAACTCAAAAAGTATTAATCTTACATTAAAAATGATTATATTTTTGAAATCTTTATTGAATTTTAGGTAAGAAAAATTGGGAACTAAAAATAAATTCTTATAATAAACTTTATTACATAAATAAATTTTACCTCTTTAAAACCCTCGCGAGAATCGTGCGCCTGACAGTCATTTTTAAATTTTTTTTAGAAATTGGAAAATATGGGAAATTCCCAAAATCATCTTCAGGAAAAGAAGTCTACAGTATCATCATCACTCACGGGTCAGGGGGTACGGGGAGCAGAGCCCCACGTAGACATATGTTCTTTTTTTGAAATATTTAAGTGGTTCATTTAACGACAACCTCCCCGCATCGTGTCTAAAAGCCAACTGACACAATTTACTTACAATCGGAAGATTTTAACTTGCCCGTTGTCGTAAATTTTTAAACATTTTTTTTTTAAATTTTTTTAACATTTTTTTTTTACTTTTCTTACTGGGAATGACCCAAGGATTTCAAAAATATAATCCTTTTTAATGTACGGTTAGTAGTTTCTGAGTTATGCATGGTCGCTAATGTAAAGTCTGACCATATATATATATATATATATATATATATATATATATATATATATATATATATATATATATATATATATATATATATATATATATATATATATATATATATATATATATATATATATATATATATATATTATATATTTTTTATTATTTTTATTTTATAATAGGCCTACCGAATTCCACCGGAGTTGGAAAAAACTCTATCCTGGTCGATGTTAATTTATTATTATTATTATTATTAATTATTATTATTATTATTATTATTATTATTATTATTATTATTATTATTATTATTATTATTATTATTATTATTATTATTATATATATTATATATATATATATTTCCATATATATATACGAGTATATAATATATATATATATATATATATATATATATATATATATTATATATATAACTATATATACTTTAACGGTAACATATATAAGTGAACATACATTCCAGCTCGTAGCCACTGATATGTTTAACAGGGATGAACAAATTTCATCATGACAATCGCATGCAAAAAAAATAAACATTTGAACAAACACCTAACAAGTGTATCCTTGAACAAAAAAATAAAAATAAATAAAATCACAATTAAAAAATCAATTACTCAATCTCGATTTACAATTCTCCTATTAATTAATTACACAGAACCAATGAAAACTTGTACGTACGATCCTTAATATAAAAAGAATGAATTGTAAAATTTCCTTTAGAAAAAAATGAGGAAAGAGAAATCAGCTTGAACACAAAAGATAACACCAATAAATTATATATATATATATATATATATATATATATATATATATATATATATATATATATATATATATATATATATATATATATATATATATATATATATATATATATATATATATATATATATATATATATATATATATATATATATATATATATATATATATATATATATATATATATATATATATATATATATATATAATATATATATATATATATATATATATATATATATATATATATATATATATATAATACGGATACAGGTATTTTCTCATAACTTTTTCTTCTAATGAATTATTTAACATTGTTTTACTTAAAATTACAAAATAAACAAATATTTTTATTTTTTTATTTTCCTAACTAAATATGTTTATTATTATAAATAAACATTAAAAAATGGCGACTAATTTTCAAATTTTAATTTCAGGCGGAAATTTATTTTAAAATTCGATTATTATGCAGAAGAACCAGTTGTCACCTAAATTTTGATGTAATTCTTGATCTTTTCTCTTCAAATACATTACCTCCTTCAGAGGAGGAAAAAAGCCTCTCTCAGAAGGTTTTGATCAAGTAAAAACTGCAAACGACTCTTTTTTGCTTTAAATGTGATATAGGGAAATTTTCTTTTTACTATTCTTCCAAGTCTACAAAATTTCCTCTATGGAGGAACTAATTTTTCTTTTACATAAACTTTCCATTTCTTTAATTAGATCTTCTTTTGGTTTGGTATTTCTTTTTCTATTGTTCTGTCTGGCTTCTTTCTCACTTTCTTTCATCTCTTCAGTTGCATAACAAATTAAAAATATTGCTTTAATAACAGATTTCATCTAAGAGCAGCTCAATTGTGCTGACATTGATTGTTTTGAGAGCTTACTTCACGCCACCTCAGTTCCTTGCTTTTCACAGGTCTCTCTCTCTCTCTCTCATATATATATAATATATATATATATATATATATATATATATATATATATATATATATATATATATATATGAACCGACCGGGGCTCCGGCCCCGGCCCCGGCCAAACCCGGCCATTTTTACTGACCCCGGCCCCGGCTAAAAATCAGGGAAAACCGGGGTTGCCGGCCGGGGTTAAAATGGTAAATTATACAAAAAAAAATTTTTTTTTTTTAAATTTTCAGCAGATTCTGCTGAAACTTTCAGTGTATATAGATTTTTTACCGGTAAGAAAAGTCCATTTCTAGCGTTTTTCCGAGTCTATTACGGTTAAAAGTTTTTTTTTTTTTTTTTTTTTTTTTTTTAATTTTACCCTTTTTCAATAGAATGGCGGTGCCAAACCACTTTTTAGAATGAGCTGAAAATTGGACTATTTATTCAAAATTATATGGGCTACAAAAGCCTCTAATAGACTTTTGTTCCCAGAGTTATAGAAAAAATGTTATAAGCCAAAAACTGACCAACTATAGAAAAAAAAAATTTTTGAACTAAAAAAATCCACCTTTTCAGACAAAATCTTTTTTAAAAAAATACAACTATAACATTTCCTATTTTTTGGTGTGTATAGAGGAGGGGTGGGGCTACAAATTCCTCTATGTACTTTATTCGATGACATTCGTTGGTTTTGAGATATAGCCTTCAAAAAGGTCCATTTTTGGCCAAATTTCAAAAATTCCCAAAGTTTGAGAGGTTATATCTCGCTTCAAACAAAGGGCATTTAAAAATGTACTAAATAAAAATTGTTGCCCTGTTCCTCTTCTAAACAATATTCACAAAAAAAAAAAAATAGTAGGTAGCGTTTTTTTTTAAATAATTTTTTCCTCCAGAAGGGTACGATTTTTGCAAATTTTTTTTCAAGTGCTTATAAACTTTTTTCTAGACGTGATATCAAAAATCTATTCCCACCAATGCAAGAAATTGGGGCAAAGGTATTCAGTTAAATTTTCAGCTCATGTGGACCAGTGGTTTGACCCAGTTATTCATTTTTTTTCAACTTTGGGTCCAAATAAGTTTCAAACCGTTTTAGACTCAAAAAAAAAATGCTCGAAATCAACTCAGAACTTCGTGAAAAAATTCACATACTTTGAAAATTTCAGCTCAATCAGTCAAATAATAAAAAAAAAATTTCAAACAAAATATAAGAAAATTAAGATTTTTTTCTTTTCTGTTTCTTTTGACCGCTCCTTTTCTGTTAGTGAATGTTCATCTTTGTGTTTTGATTTTAGATACTCCAAAAAGATTTGGTTGAAATTTTTTTACTTGTAGCACCCGGAGGTTCCTCTTCTAATTTTCTGACTGCAGATGTTACATTTAGCTATTTCGAGCCTATCCTGAAACATTGTAAAGTATTCAAATACTGCAGAAGCTGATCTTTTAGCCATATTGACTGAAAGTATAAACAAAATAATAATTTTTAAATAATGCAGCTAAATGATACAAGTTTGATACATAGCAATAAAATAACAATGATATGTATAAATACAGGTTAAATTGATAATTTTATATCTTACATTTTTTCAAACTTTACCTTAGGGTCTTACCTAGGTAAACGTGTTTAATCACTATTATGAATTAGAATAATTTTTTTTTTAATTTTTGTACTTTTTTTAAAACTTTACATATACAAAACTGTAATTTTCTGATTTTTTTTTTTTTTTTTTTTTTTTTTTTTTTTTTTTTTTTTTTTTTTTTTTTTTTTTTTTTTTTTTTTAAATTATATCTAATTTTCTTAACCTTAAATTTCAGTGCTTTTGACCTCTTTACAAATTTTAGGCAAACCCCGGCCCCGGCCAAATTTGGGTGACCCCGGCCCCGGCCCCGGTCGGTCCCTATATATATATATATATATTATATATATATATATATATATATATATATATATATATATATATATATATATATATATATATATATATATATATATATATATATATATATGGTAAAGGTGTAGATTGTTTCTGACTTTCGAATGTCAAAATATCGATAATCGAAAATATCGAAGAGGCCTAACCTAAACAAGAACGTTGACGAGAATTAGAGGCTATTACACCAGACATACACACAATTATTATTACTTATTTTTGTGGCAGAACCTAATTCGACTTATCATAACCTGAACTACCGAAGTTGCCGTAAAAGAGGCCTAACCTACACAAAGAACGTTGGCACGACATACTAGCCTTAGGACCGTATTACATCACAAATAAATATATATATATATATATATATATATATATAATATATATATATATATATATATATATATATATATATATATATAATGCAAGAAGAGACCAATCACTTGAACAAATAACACTTATATCTTGAAGATTCATATTTAAAGAACAACAACAACGGATACAATGACAGTCAAAGGTAAACTGAAATTTGTTGTAAAGAAATTATAGGTATAAAAAAAAATTATAGGTATAAAAGTATCGATTAAAATAAAATATCGACATTAAAAAATATTGATATAAAAAATATCGAAAGTCAGAAACAATCTACACCTAAGCCTATATATATATATATATATATATATATATATATATATATATATATATATATATATATATATATATATATATATATATATATATATATATATATATATATATATATATATACAGTATATTGTAAAAGTTCAGTTTCTCAACTTTTGCGTTCTTTTAATATATCAAGTTATTATTTCATATTTGTGAATGAATATTTAAATAGCAATAGTTTTTAATTCATTCACAAATATCAAGCTTCAACACTTATTTTATCTTAATTGATAAATTTATTTGATATCATTTTATTAATGATTTTTAAGTAAAAAAAAATTGTGAAATAATAATAATTCGTAAACATTTAATTCCCATGATTATAAAAGAGCGGGTTAAAGTCTGAATAAGGGTCAGTCAAGATTAATAGCTCAAGATTGAAGATATCTCCGAAACTAGAAGAATTTGGGAGAACCAGCTATAAGAAGGAACAACACGGAGCTCTCAACCATAAAGGTGAGAGTTAAATCTCTAGCCATAAAGGTGGAGGGAAATTAAATCTCTAGCCATGAAGGTGGAGGTAAATTGAATCTCTAGCCATAACGGTGGAGGTAAATTAAACCATTCTTCAAGGATAAAGAAAATGAATCGACGAGAATAAACGTCGTGAATCCATCGAAAATCTTTCGGAGAGATTAGAGAGCGCCTTTTTAACTCGGTTTATATTTATTCACGCTACCATGTAAATATATTATTATTATTATAACTACAAATAAAGACTTATTAACCTTTTTTGTCATATTGATTGAGCTCAGAATAATAAAAGTTTAGACTAGAGAAGAAAACTTTAAAAAAAAAAAATATATATATATATATATATATATATATATATATATATATATATATATATATATATATATATATATTATATATATATATATATATATATATATATATATATCGCCCTGTCTATGTCGTTTTTCCCAAACTTCCTATGACTTGCACACCTTCAAATGCCGTGTACTGGGACAAGTAAGACATTGATTTAGCTTTGATTCTGGTAATTTCCCAACTCTGGTAGAAATAAGCATTCATCTGGCCTTTGCCCACCAAAGGATATATATATATATATATATATATATATATATATATATATATATATATATATATATATATATATATATATATATATATATATATATATATATATATATATATAGGCTTAGGTGGAGATTGTTTCTGAGTTTCGATATTTTTTATATCGATATTTTTTTATGTCGATATTTTATTTTAATCGATATTTTCCTGCCTATAATTAGCCTAGGCTACTATGTCGTGCAAACGTTCTTGTGTACGTTAGGTCTCTTTTACGGCAAATTCTTGAGTAGGTTAGGTCTCTTTTATGGCAATTTCGGTAGTTCAGGTTATGATAAGTCGAATTAGGTTCTGCTAGAAAAGTAAGTAATAATAATTGTGTGTATGTCTAGTAATAGTACCTCTGGCAACTCTCTTGTTTACGATAGGCTTCTCCGATATTTTCGATTTTCGATTTTCGATATTTTTTAACAATCGAAACTCAGAAACAATCTCCACCTTTACCATATATATATATATATATATATATATATATATATATATATATATATATTATATATATATATATATATATATATATATATATATATATATATATATATAAACAGATTCAATATACAAAACACACTATCTCCAATATGTCAAAGATGTATGCAAGAACCAGACACAACAGAACATCTCCTTCTGAGATGCCTCTCCCCCTTACACAACACAGAACCCTCCATCACATCACCTCTCTGAGAGACCTTTGGACACGGCCGGCGGCCGTCGCGGATTTCCTAAAGGTAGTGTGGCCCTTCCAGTGAGGAAGGTCCAAGGGGTAAAAAAGTAAAAGTAAGTAAAAGTGTATATATATATATATATATATATATATATATATATATATATATATATATATATATATATATATATATATATATATTATATATATATATATATATATATATATATATATATATTCGACATTAATGTTTCATGCAAAAACAAATGAAGGTAGGGATGCAAGTTTGGGGCTCTTATAAAGGCTATCCTAATGCGGATGCGTGAATATTTGTACAGTTGCAGAAGCTGTCAGTCGGCAACAAACCACCGATGATTGAGAAGTGTAAGTCAGCGCCGTCAGATTTTAGTTTTGACGAAAAAAAAACGAACAGCGCTACTGAATCAAATTTTGTGTAAATCTTGGCGATTCTCAAGTGCAAACGATTCGCAAGATTAAAGAGGCCTTCGGAAACGAAGCGATAAGCACCCACAGATAAATGAGTGGTACAACCATTCCAAAGATGGCCGCACATCAGTCGAGAGTGAAGCACGTTCTGGTAGGCCTCAACCTCCTGAAATGAGATCGTGATTAACCAAGTGACGACCCTGGTGATGCAGGATTAGTCGAATCAAGATCAGAGAACTTGCATACGATGTGATGTCAACAGTGGATCCGTTCATTCCATTTTGAATGAGTATTTGGGCTTCAGGAGAATCTAAGCGAAGTTCATACCAAAGCTGCTAACGATTTAACAAAACCAACGCCATTTGGAGATCAAACAAGACATGCTGTAGGCTGTAAACAGCGACTTCAACTTCCTCAAAACAGTGATCACTGGCGATATCATATTGCAATCATCACAATGAAAGTATCCAACATCCCTGAGACCAAAAAATCAAGACAACAATTTCAGTCATGCTGACAGTCTGTCATCTTTGACTCTATTGGTGTGGATCATCCATAAGTACGCGTCACACGGCATGATCATAACCAAGGAGTTTTACCTAGAGGTTCTGCGTCGCCGTCGTGATGCTGTGCGAAGCAAACTGCCGGATTTGTAGGCAGTGAGCAATTGGCAGCACCATTACGATAACGAACCTGCCTATTTTTCACATGTGATAAAGACAAGCCTGGAGTTGTCTATGTCAACGCAAAATTGATGAGCAGACAATGCACCCCTTGTGCTATGAGAACGCCGTAAAGGTGGAAGTATAGGAGTGGATAGTTCCCTCGAGCATTTGCCTTTTAGTACTTATAGAAAAGAGACAAGGCACCAACATCATGTCGCAAAGACAAAGAGTCAAGTGAATTAGAAAGAGCGGAACAGTTTATAAGTCTTTTAGCCTTTGACTCAACCCTATCCAAAAGATGGGTGAAACCTGAGTCATCCTAGATATGAGAGGAATACTCCGTTCAAGGGTACCTCTATACGAGGGCCTCATTGGAGTAACTGCCAGAAGAGAAAAAAATCTTGCATTCTAAACAGAACTCCCAACTTCTTTGAAGCCGCCCAAGCAACCAATGTGATATGAGGTTTCCAAGACATTTTTTTGTTTATGTGAAGGCCAAGGATGTTTATATTGTCAACAGGAGAGGCAAGAGAACCATCAAAAGAAATAGAAAAGTTAGGAGGTGTTTTTGAGAGGAAGATTTCTAGAAGTTGAGTATTTAAAGAGTTAAATTTAACAGGGTTGAGACGACCCCACTGGGAAATTCTATCCAGATCTGCTAGAATGGAATTGGAAAAATTAAGACGAGAGGCAACTCAAGATGTAAAGGAGGGAGCAGATTTGAAATGAGTAGAAGAATGGAGTCGAGTTATCGGCATATGAATGGATAGGGTTAGATGAACAGTTGAGAAAATTGATGAAAAGTAAGACAGAGCCCTGAGGAACACCACTATTGACAGGAAAGGAAGAAGTCACTCCATCAAAATTTAACTCCTTAAAAACTCGAACTTCTTCACATCTCTCTCTCTCTCTCTCTCTCTCAAAAACGCCCCCCAACTTTCCTATCTTCTTCAATGGCTCTCCCGTCTTTCCTGTAAATAACATTAACATTCTTGGTCTTAACATAAATAATAAATTGTCTTGGAAACCACATATCACAATGGTTGCTAAGGCGGCTTCTAAGAAGCTGGGAATTCTGTTCAGGTTGTGAGAATTTCTCTCTTCTGAGCAGTTACTCCAATTATATAAGGGACTTATCGCCCTTGTATAGAGTACTGTTCTCACATTTGGGGGGGCTCCGGTTCTTCCTCTCTTCTGACGAAAACTAAAAGTCTAAGACTTAAAGATTAATAAACTGTTCTCTACTTTCAAACTCTCTTGACCCTCTATCCCTCCAATGTGTGACATTGGTGCACTATCTCTTTTCTATAGGTACTACAATGGCAGGTGCTCGAGGGAATTGGCCTCATGCATCCCTCCACCATTGCATCGCCCTCGTTATACAAGGGGTGCCCTGCTTTCATATGAATTTTGTGTGGATGCTGGAAATCCCAGGCTTGCCCATTGTGGTGCCTCCTCCTTTCTAGCCACGTATGTTCTGTGGAACTCTTTACCTTCATATATTTTTTCCTTCTGCATTTAATCTTCCTCTCTTCTAGGCTTCAGTCTGTGCCCACCTGAGAGAAGTGTGTTAGGTTCGGGGATGAGTGGTTTTTCTTCCTCCTTTCTTTTTTTATATGACCCCTCCTTGAAAAGGGCTCTGCCCGTGAGTCGTGGTGATCTGTTAAAAAAATAAATAAATAAATTAAAAAAATAAATGAATAAAATAAAATTTTTTGAGGGGATATATGAAATTGAAAAGTTTTTAATGTTTCGCCAAAATAGGATTTTTGACAGGTATTACAGGGAATTAAAGGTAATTACAAAATTCCCTGCAATACCTGATGACTGTTCTTTTATAAAGGACTTCAGATTTCCCCCGACTCCTGAAATTAACTGAACCATTATGTTATAAAATCAAAAGATGTCAAACTTCAAGACTAAATATTGAGATACTAGCAAGTGTGGCAGAGTAAACTGCCGAGATATCGGATATATATGTATTTATAGTGATGAATCCCTGGGTATTATTCTGTGCCTTCTTTGTTCATTATAATTAATTATATTATTAGTTTTTTTTTTTTTTTTTATATATATATATATATTATATATATATATATAAAGTGATACAGTGGTAAGGTGGAACCTATATTAAAAAGTGGTTCAGTGGTAAAGTGAAAGAAAGCCAGTTGTTATAACTGATGGGAATAATCTCCGGCATCCGCGATAGGCCTGGCCCAGCCAGCGGTATCCGCCGTGGGCCCAAGAAACCCAAGGATCTTCCTCGGAAGATCCTACTGACAGGACGAAAGTCCTACCTGGGGGTATGGTGAAAAAAAAAAAAAAATTAGTTCTTTTTTATATTATTCAGTCTTAATTCTTATTATCTTTATGTATGGTTATTTTGTTCTTATTAGAAATTAGTATTGGTAAAATCATTTAATATCATTTATTTATCATTCCTTTATTAATATTTATTTATTTATCATTCCCTTATTAATATCATTCTTTAACATTTACTTATTGATATTGTCATTTATTATTATTCGTATCATAGACAGTTGTTATTATTATTGCAATTGGGATTTTTATTAGTTATGGTTTTAGGAGGATTCTCTCTATAGTATTTAAACAAATTGATAGATGTATATATTAGCATTTGAAATTTTTTATAACTCATATGTCCATTTTATTTAATATATGTATATGTATATAAAGAGCTTAATTACCTAAGTGTTATTTTTTTGTCTAATGTATATCAACCATCTTATCGTACAACATTACTTATCTACTCTAAAGGTTATCTTCAGTGGTGAGTAATTTTTTTTGTTCACTGATCTCTTGCCAAATTGGTTCTAATTGAGTTCTAATTTGTTTCACTCAGTGATGATTTCGGGTTCCTTTAGGGAAAACACTTTTATTTCATCAATTTGTGATAAAAAAGGAAATTGACAGCTCATATCAAGGATCACAGAACAATTTCTCCTGGAAGAATAGGAGCCTCATCCTTTGCTAGGGGTGAGTACTCTTGTCTTTTAAACGGAAGTCACCAGCCATATATATATATATATATATATATATATATATATATATATATATATATATATATATATATATATATATATATATATATATATATATATATATATATATATATATATATATATATATATATATATATATATATATATATATATATATATATCCTTGTCTAGAAGTGGGGGGGGGAACGTTTTTTAGTATTATAGCAATTCTGATTTATAGTAAGTAACTTTACACATTTTTTTTTTTTTTTTAAATATTTAAATTTACATAATTTTTTGCAATTTTTTATTTTTTTATTTGTAACTTTCGCCAATCCTATTCTCTAGCCGTTAAAAGTACATTTACATTTACAAGGTTTGGTTAAGTCTAACTAGTTGGTTGTTTTTAAGAAAGTAGTTCTAAGTTTTCCCTAATTATTTAGCAAAGTTCTAAAACTGGTACTTTTGTAAAACTAGAGTAAAGTGGTAGCATCTTCTAGACAAGGTACTATATATATATATATATATATATATATATATATATATATATATATATATATATATATATATATATATATATATAATATATATATATATATATATATATATATATATATATATATATATATATCCTTCTTTTTTTTGTCATTTACAATAGCAGAAACAGTAGAGTGATTGTTTGGATTAGCTTACCACTAGTTAATATATTTCTAACTAGATCTTAGGAACTGCTAAAAAATAAAAATCACTTTAGCTGCTTTGAAATTTTCATTTTTTAATTTATTTTTTATTCATTTATATAGAAAAGAAAAACATACTTACCACAATTCCTTCTCTCACAACTCTTCTTGATCTTATAATAGTTCCAGCCACTCTCTTCTTCATTCTGAACACTGTATGTTTAATTTCCCTCAGTTTAACTAATTTAATTTACAATGACACTTTAAAAATAAGATTAAATGTTGCATACCGACACAAAATTCTAGAAATAGATTCCAAATAATCACAGGAATTTTATGTTTCGTTTTTTAAGATTACACAACAGAATTGCATCAGGTATAAATGTTCATGGTCATTAAATATTTTTCAAAATTAACTGTAATAAAAATAAAGTGAGAAAATATTTTATATATATATATATATATATATATATATATATATATATATATATATATATATATATATATATATATATATATATATATATATATATATATATATATATATATATATATATATATACTGTAAATATGGGCAATTCATTCCAAAATTTGGCTAATCAGAATGTTTGTAAACATTTTATGCTATATTTAGAAATTATCATTAGTGTTTTTTCCATAATCCATCACAGTACAAGTGAAAAACTCAAGCATAAAAATTTTAATATAATTTATTATTTTGGGTAAACCGGTTAATAAAAACAGATTCATCTTTCCATTTCTAAAACTCTGGACATTAAGAAAAATCAAGAATTAATTTTTAACAGTAGAAAAAAAAAACTTTGCACAATTCTATTTAACAACATTGAGATATATATATATATATATATATATATATATATATATATATATATATATATATATATATATATATATATATATATATATATATATATATATATATATATATATATATAATATATAATAGGTACATATGCTTATAGAGTAGGCTACTTATGTATTTTTATATAAAAGAAAATATATATATATATATATATATATATATATATATATATATATATATATATATATATATATATATATATATATATATATATATATATATATATATATAGAATATATATAGTATAGCAAAAAACATACGTAACATTACTTTAATGATTGTTTAGGCTTCATAATGTGTGTGAATTTATTTATTTATTTTTTTTTTTTCTTCTCCCTAATAGCTCCCATCAAAGTTTGGTTGTTAAATGTTGATATAGTTTTATTTTTATATTTTTTTTATTTTTTATTTGTATTATTATTATTTTTTTAATTATTATTATTATTATTATTATTGTTATTATTTTCATTGTTGTTATTATTAGTATCGTTGTTATTATTATTATTATTATTATTATTATTATTATTATTATTATTATTATTATTATTATTATTATTTTTACTATTATTATTAGTATTTATCTTTCTTAATGTATGTTTGTCATTTATTTGTAACGATATATTATTTCAAGTGTGTTCGTATGTGTGTATCTTTTCCACATTTCCAGTTCAACAGTCACTTTTAACTTAGTGTTTAATTTTCCTGACATAGTATCAAGTTTGATTTTATATCCATCTAATATTTTTTATTTTTTTATTTTTGCTTTCCCTGTTTATATTTATATACTACTGAAATTAAGTCATATAAATTTATACCTTTCAATTTATTTTTCATTTATATAGTTTATGTCAAGTGTTCATTGTTTCATATATATACATATACGTGTGTGTTTTTGTAAAACTTTTTTTTTTTTTTTGTTTTTTTTCATATTTTTGTATTTAGTTGATTCTAATTTTTGTTCTTACCTTTAAATGTTTTCAGAAAAATTCTGATGATGATCAAAAAGATCGAAACGTTAATTAATTATAATGTTTAAAGTAATTGTTCTTGAGAGTTTAATTTCTCTTAATTTACTTGCCTCTGTGTGTTGAAACAATCATTAAAGTAATGTTACGTACGTTTTTTGCTATACTATTTATTCTTAAAATTAAGCTCAAGAGGAGCAACGATATATTTAACATTATATATATATATATATATATATATATATATATATAATATATATATATATATATATTATATATATATATATATATATATATATATATATATATATATATTAGGATTTTAATTATTAAAAATAAAAATGACACCAGTAAATCAGGATTGAAAATAAAAGATATTTTATGAAGAAATAAACAGTTTTTTATTTCACATTTATTTCTCTCTTTTATTTATTAACCATTTTTGGGTTTAATTGGGTTTTAAAATATGTACCCTGAAATGATTAAAAACCTTTTGGTAAATAACAAAAAAAAATTATCTAAATTGAAATCTTTAAAAAGGTTATGAATGATCTGGGTATTGTGTGTTTTTGTTCAACTGAATTATAGTTATGAATTAATACTGTTTTTTACTCTAATTACAAAGAACATTATTATTTAAGTTAGATATTGAAAATGATTCAGTTTTTGCTCTTATTAATAAGGTTAATACATATTATTATTATTTTATATTTCTGAATTTGAGCTTTCTTTTATAAAATTGCTGTAGTATATTAAAAACAGATTAATGATGTCTTAGGAATTGGGTGATGTGATCAGAAATTGACATTATTACATATGCACTATTCTCACTCTTAATTCTGAGGTTGCAGATGAATTAGTTTCTGACAGACTCACATGTGACTTCTTACCATTTCTATTGTTTGTTCCACTGTAAATACAAGGGCAGGCTGAAAAATAAAGCCTGTTGATGCATTGCAAAGTAATGAAAACAGGTATGAACATGTTCAGACCTGCGTTTGAAAGATTGAAGCCTGTAGAATAGATCTGACAAGCAAATAATTTAGTTATTTGGTTTCATTGTTGTGCAGTGATAAAAAAATAAAAGCTAATAGTGATACTTTGTTGAAGCTATATGCAGTGATTGAATTTTTGCATACTGAAAGTGAACATAATGCAAATGAACTTAATCATTGTTTGCTCAAGGAGCATGGAATGGACACTATAGATGTTAGCAAGGTTTGCTGATTGGTCCATAAAGCAACTCTTTCCAATACAGTTGAAATGTTAATTCATGATACTCTGAGAAGTGGCAACCCAATTACAATGACCACTGGGCAACATCATGCTGAAGATGAAGAAAGTAGTGGCAGACTGGTTCTGAAAAACAGATCAACTTCTTTTCAACCAGTTTCGAGAAGTGGGTTCAATATTTGCAGAAATGTATTAATGTTCCAAGGAGCTAATGTACAAAAATAATAATATATGTTCACTGAATAATCCTTTGGTCTCCTTTCAGTCTTTGTTTCATTACCTTAACTGATATTTTATGGCAGAACAAACATTACTTTTCAGCCCACCCTCATAGTTTTGGAAAAACAAAAAAATTTTACAACTTATACTTTTTTATATAACCTAAAAGCAAAAGTAATTTTATATGCATTATCAATATTGAAATTAAATTAACAGTTGAAACAGTTATGAAAATGCTTAATATTAATTTAATTAGTAAAATTTTCAAAGTATTAAATTAAATGTACTGAATATTCGGTATTCATTTTTCTTACCTGATATTCAGTATCCAAATAGTTCATAAATAAAGGAGGGTTAAGAAAAAATATTAAATATGCAACTATAAAATAAAAGCTTTTAGAATTTATACTGAACTATTGTCAAGTTGGTGGTAAGTACAGTGACATATAGGTAATTTAAAATATTAATTAATAATTATAATCATTAATAATAAGCATCATTATTTAATAATTAGATTTCTATATTTCAGAAATATTAATTTATGCAAAATAAAACCTCAACACTTTACTCTTTAGCAAAACCTTTTTACTTCAGGATTCAGAAAACAAAATGAAAATTATATTAAAAACAAATCAAACTTAATGTTCATATAGGCTATTCTAAAGTTATAATGATAGAACATTAGCAATTCTCTATTTTTGGGGAACAGCCCATTCTGAGTACTCTCATACTTACCCCAATACTGTACAGTCTTTCACTTTCCACTTATGATGGTGGTGCTGAAAGGAATTTTAATGCAAGCTTTCTTAAATTCACAAACTTTTTCCACTTTTTTTTTAACCAGTTGAGGAAAATTTAACTGTTCTCACTGCTCAAATTTAATAAGCTTACATACTTGTTAATTTCCAGATGCAATTCCATATGCAACTTTTTCTTCTTCTTAGGGTCAATTATTTCACTACTGAAAGACTGTAGCATTTTTTTATTTCACTTATTTCAAATATTTCTGTTAAAAATTTTGATGCACCAATATCTTTAAAACATTCCATTAAAGATTTGAAAATGGGATCTTCAGCAACATACCTCAAGTACTCGAATCATTATCAGAATCAAAAGAAAAGATCATATTTCTTACTAAATTATCCAACTGATGCTGAAAATTATTTTGAATCTTGGATCTACAAAAGTAGTTATGCATAAAGAAACTTGATAAGCTTTCTTCCTACTGATATTTTAAGTTCTTCAACAAATGTAATTGTTCCATTATAACTCTTACTATTTAGTGCTTTATTTACTAACAATTTTATTGCCAAAACTGATGTGATGATTCCATTATAATTCTTGTATATTTAGTGTTTATTTGAAAATAATTTTACTGTTAAAATGGAAGCGATGACTTGTACAGACAATAACAGAAGAACATAAACAGCTACAGCTATTAGGCCAAGTTAAACTTTTCACCCAAAAATGACAATGAGATACAATACTGGCTTAAACACATTGAATTCCTTTTCACATCAAATAATATTACTTTATCCTCTGTGAAGTACCAAGCTATAGCAAAGTTTTTACCCACAGAAATAATATGCGAACTACCTGAAATTATTCATTCTGATCCAAATGCATTTGAAATAATCAAAGATATAATTAAAAACAAAAATCCTTTATCAGATAGGTAGAGTACAGATGTTGCTATCATCGAATAAAATTGGATTTGAAAACCCAAAACAATTCATAAATAAACTTGAAAGAAGTATTGGGCCATAATACATGATGATCATATAAATAGGACACAACCTGGGATGCTCAAAGAAATATTATTCCACCAGTTGTCTCCTACAGTAGCCACATCTGTAAGACTCAACGCAAAATACTCGAAAGATATAGAAGAATTAGCAGAAATTGAGGAAGCAATTGATGATCCATTCGCAGGAATGAATTTAAATACAATTTCAAATTTTGTCAATCCTGCTTACCTGCCTGCATGTCCAGCTATTGTGCCTGTTAGACAGAAAGAAATGACTGAAAGCACTCAGACATTAACAAAACAAATTCACAATTTCCAAGTAGAGGCAAATGAACTAAGAAAAAACAATGGAAACACAAAATGAAAGTCCTCATATGTCCAGATCACCATCAAAAGGAGGAAATAACACTAAAATAGACCTTCCTGCTATTTCCATTACCACTTTGGTAGGTCTGCTAATAGATGTGAAGGGAATGGTTGTATATTTTCAGATAGTAATTACCAAAATAAGCTGTTAAAATCAGAAACCTGCCAAGGAGTCCAAAAAGAACAAACCCACAAAATAAGATAATAGATGAATCAAATCACCATTTTAAACAAATCAAATCTGAAACCTCAGCAACCTACAAATCAAAACTGTTATATATATAAAAGAAATGTTAAATTTAATAATTTTGTATGTAGTGCAGACTATTTTAATTACCAAATCAGGAATATTAAAAATATTTCTTTAAATAGCTCATATATTATGTGCAGTTTAAGCATAATCCAATTCCCAAGAATGTGCATTCTCATCCCAAGAGTATATAAATAAGCCACCAACACAAATTAAAATTAACTATGTTAGAAGTAAGCACTGTTTTCTTTTGGGATACAGGAGCTATCTGTAGCATACTCAATATGCCATTTTCTTGCAAGCAAATAACACATCTATTAATGTTTATGGAAAAAAGAAACTGGAAATTTAGATTTTGGCAATACAAAGTTATAAACATAAATTTGAACATCGCAGAAACAAAATTTTATATTTTAGGTATTGATTTTTTAACCAAGCACAAGTTTATAATTAGATTTTAATACTAAAAATATAATTGATGGAGTAACTAAAATAAAGCTTCCTTTCCTTCGAAGAAATAGAATATTGTGAAGACACTGCTCTTGCTACATGCTGTTACATACAAACCAAACTTGCCATCTTGTTCTTTAGATTACACAGTTATTAGAAAAATACTCCCATATTTTTAGGTGAAGACATTAATGGTGAAATACAGGAAAATAATAATTAATAATACTCATCATGATAGTATGGGTTTAAATGTGCAAGAAATGAAGGAATTAGAGGAAGTCCAGCCTTATAAAATATGCCAAAGATTCAGCAATAAATATCAAAGCAAGAAGAATACCTACAAAATTATATAAAGATGCACAAGATGAAATACATAATTTGCTCACAAAAGGTGTTCCTAGTACGAGCAAATTCAGAATGGGGTTTTCCTATGTGCTTAAAAAAAACAAATAGTGGAACAAGAATTGTCACTGACATACACCTATTAAATTGTAAAACAAAATGAGACAATTATAATCTTTCACATATAAATGACTTTATTAATATACTCCATGGAAGGAAAATTTTCTCCGTTTTAGATATTCGTAAGGCATTTTATAGTTTGAAATTGGCCCAGAATGTCATAAATAACTTACAATAAATACACCCTTTTTCTTATTCTTATACTAGAATTGTAGAAGGCTTACATGCCTAACCTTCAGTCTTTTCAAAATATATTAATACAATACTCAGTTGTAATTGAAAATATTTGTCCTATGTTGATGATGTCATTGTTGCTAGTTGCACACCTGAAGAGCATAGACAAACACTTGAAAAAAATTTTCCATACGGCTTTCTCTTTTTGGACTCAAGTTAAACCCTGATAAATGTGTTATAGCTAAAGAAAAAGTTACTTATTTAGGATTTTGATATTGAGCAAAATAGTTTATTACCAAACAAAGAGAGAATTGAAGCAATCAGCCAAATTCCTAAGCCAAAAAATATAAAGCAGTTAAGAGGATTCATAGGAAGTCTCAATTATTTTAAAAGCTCCATTCCTGGTCTTACTCAAATATTAGTGCCACTCCTGGCATACTTGAAGGGCTCACCATACTCACAGAAAAAAGTAAGATGGAACTCTGAAGCAGAACAAGCTTTTGAGAAAGCTAAACAAGCATTACAACTGGCAGTACCTTTAACATTTCCAAGTTCAGAAGCTCTCTTATCTTTATACACTAATGCATCAGATGAAGGCAATTTCTTGAGTACTTATATCATCAGGAAAATGGAATTAAAAAGCCGCTATGATTTTACAGCATATTCTTGTCAAATACAAAAAGTAACTTACTTCAATTTTTAGTCAAAAAACTTTTAGCTATAGTCAAATCATTGAAAAAGTTCACACATTTTATAGAGGGAAGATCTGTGCAAGTATACTGTGATAATTTATCAATAGTGCAATCTGTTTAAAAAAACAACAGACAGCAAAAATCTTGTTTGAAGGGAACAGAGATATTTATCATACTTGTCAGAGTATGACCTAACATTCAACCACATCAGATTCTCTGAAAATATCCTTGCAGATTTCCTTTCACGATAATAATAATAATAATAATAATAATAATAATAATAATAATAATAATAATAATAATGAAGAACAAGTTTCTGAAGCAGTTAATATAAATCTGATCAAAAAAATGCAGAAAATGAAATTTGATAGTCTTTTTTTTATATCTATTCCATTCAGAATTTTGCTGCAGATATATTTAGAAAGGTTTAATCAATTTAATTATAAAAAATTACGTGAAGAACAAATGAAAGATGATTTCTTAAAAAGTATCTTGCAAAATCCTGATGAATCTTCACTTGAAGTTTCGAAAAGAAATGTAATGCATGAAAATGAAGAAATTGAACTTGCAATGGATGTAAGTAACCCACAATATCCAAGATTAATTGTGCCGGACTCCATGAGTAACTGAATTTATACAGCACTTCCATGCTTTGGGCCATTTGGGGATCAAGAAAACATTAAGTAAGCTGAGAAAAGTAGCTGTCTGGCCATCAATGAGAAAAACAATACGAGAATTCATATCAAGTGTGATCCTTGTTTGAGAACTAAAATGTACAAAAATATCAGTCCTCCATATGAAAAATTTGCACCAGTTGGGCATAAATTTGAAGTTGTCCATTTGGATATTTTAAAATTACCTGAGATTAAAGGGTACAAGTATCCTTAATAGATAGATACAGCAGATCCTTATGCCTTATGCATACCCTAAGGGGAGCACAATTTTCAAGTGAAATTTTTAAGGTAATTTGTGAAAATTTGGGATCTAATCTCAGATTTACAACAGCACAATGTCCAAAGAATAGTGGAATGATTGAAAATTTCCACAGGACACTTCTATCAACATTCAGCACAATGTTAATTGAAATTTTCACTCTTTTGCCTTTGCACTGCTCCAATTGATGATTGTAGACTTTCACCAACCCTATTGATGTATGAATAGATTGAGAGATTGAGGAAATGAAAGCAAGTGGTAGGAAGTGAATATTGTAAGGCATATTACCTAGGTTGGGTGCAGGACTAGAATGGGACAGTAGTGCCTTTTTAGCAAATAAAAGGGTTTGGAATTTATGATTTTCTGAGAATTTTAGATTTTTGGATCACTGGGAAGAGTTTCAGGATAAAAATCTATTTGCAAGATGTGAAGTTCACCTTAGTCAAAGGGGTATGCAGCTTCTAAGTTACAGACTGGAGAGCTGTCTGTTGGAGAACTAGGTAAGGATAGGGGTGAAGGGTGTACTTTGGCATTACTAGTTGTGGAGATGAAGGTGTTTATAGTACTAGTGGTGGGATTAATAACTGACATTAAAACAAACCATGTGGTATCTGTATGGGTAGATATTTTTAGGCATAATAAATCATACAGGCTGGGGCACTTTATAGAGACCTTTGATCAGAATCAAGTATTAGATGAAGAAATGGTGGGAGAAATCAAGGTAAATACTGTAAAAGGGATAGTCATAATGAAAGATTTTAAGCAAATTTCAACAATGCTTAATAAAATTGACTGGGATAAAGAGTTTAATGGTCAAAATTGTTTTATGTGGGAATACTTCAAGCAAATATTGACTAATATTCAGTCTGCATCTTTTGAAGATAAACCTATTAGGGTGGCAAAGAGAAAACCTAGTTGTTGGAATTGAGAGATAAAAGATAAGGATGTTTTAAAAATAGTCTAAGGCATCAGTAGGGAGAAAGATTTAGAACATTACAAGAAATTAATTTGGCAATGAATAGTAATAAAGATCTGAAAAAGTTTTTAGCTTCTATAAATTTAAAAGTAAGGATAAGAAAATTGGCCCAATTAAAATTGATAAGAATTTTGCAAGTTTGGATAAGGAATTGGTTAATATTTTCAATGCTCATTTTGCGTCAGTGTTTACTGAGGAAAGATTGAATATCAGTTTAGAAACTAATAGCTTTAGTATACATATAATAAAAAGGTGTACAGCATTTGAAATTGAGTTAAATGAATTAAATCTTTACTAGAACATATTGAAACAAATATGGCGGCAAGTCCTGATGGTGTTTATGGTAGAATTCTATAGGAAGGGAGTAGCAGTATTGCAAAGGCATTGTATTTGATTTTTAAATGATCTATTGCTTTTGGAGAGGTACCTGAGGACTGGAAAATGGTATATGTTGTGCCCATTTATAAGAAAGGTAGTAAGGAAGATCTAGGAGACTAAAGACCAGTTTCCTTAACATCTCTGGTAGTAAAAGTTTTGGAAAAGTTACTGAAAAGTCATATAGAGAAACATCTGGATAATAATAAGATACTGTATTACTCCCAGCATAGTTTTAGAAGGGGTAGATCATGTCAGATTAAACTTCTAGAATTTATGGAGTATATTACTGAATGTTTAGACAGAGGTGATCCAGTTGATGTTATATAATTAGACTTTAGCAAAGCTTATGATAAAGTACCCCACGTAAGATTGATGCAAAAGTTGCACCAGTGTGGCATAAGTGGAGTGGTGCACAATTGGATTAAAGAGCAATTGAAGAATAGTAGGCAGTGTGTGCTACTGAATGGAAATAAGTCATTATGGGAAACAGTGAAGAGTGGGGTCTCACAGGGCTCTGTGCTGGGACCACTATTGTTCCTCATATATAAAAATGATTTAGATGAATTTCTTAAATGTAAGGTTTGCAGATGATAATGAAATGGTCACCTCAGTAAGGAATAATTATGGATGTATGAAGTTTCAGGGTGATCTAGATTGACTTCTTGGATGGGGAGATAAGTGGCAAACAAATTTTAATGGTAAAAATGTATAGTTCTTCATGTAGGTTACTCAAATGAAAGATTTAATTATATGAATAGGATTGGCTAGATACTGTGAACCAAGAAAAAGATTTAGGTGTGACAATTAGCAGTAACCTGAAAGTGGGTGATCAGTGCTTAGAAGCAAGGAACAGAGTTAACAAGATGTTAGGTATAATAAATCACAATGTAGTATACAAGAGCAAAGAGGTTATAAGCAAGCTATATAGTAACTATGTTAGGCCATTATTATATATAATAAAACATTCACTAGATATGCTGGAGAGTGTATAATGTTGAGCAACAATGATGATTTCTGGCTTCAAGAGTAAGAGCTATAAGGAGAGGCTGAAGGAGCTGGGAATGTTCTCGGTTGAAATACTCAAGAGGGGATGGGGATATGATAAGTTTATAAAATATTTGCATCTGACAGTAATAGAGTTTGAAAAATACTTTATAGTGGACCATGGAAAAGAAACTAGAGAGCTAAGAAAATTAAAAAGTTATGCCATCTCAATCTAAGAAAATACTCTTTCAGTAAGGTTTGTTCATTTTTGGAATGGTTTGCCACAGGAGGTTGTTCACTGTAATTCTCTTGCAGCACTTAAGAGGGCTAGATAGACAAATGGATGGTTTAGGTATTGTATTTATAACTTCAATCAACTGAATCTCGGCCCAAATTGCAAGTCAATAGGGAAAAGATATTAGATTTCAGAAACAGAGATTTTAGCAAATTCCGAGCAATGCTAAATGAAATTGACTGGGATAAGGAGTTTAATGGTCAAAATTGTTTCATCATGTGGGAATACTTCAAGCAAATATTGGCTACCATTCAGTCTGTGTGTTTTAAAGATAAATCCATTAGGGTGGCAAATAGAAAACCTAATTGGTGGAGTAGAGAGATAAAAGAGAAAATCAGTGAAAAGCGTAGATGTTTTAAAATATTCAAAGGTAGGAGCAGGGGAGAAGATTTGGAACATTATAAGAGAATTAGGAATGAACTTAACCAGTCAATAAGAAGAGCAAAGAGAAAAATACATATGAATAGGTGTACAGCATTTCAAATTGAGTTAAATGAAATCGCATCTTTATTAGAACATATTGACCCAAATAAGGCAGCGGGTCCAGATGGTGTGTATGGTAGAATTCTAAAAGAGGGGAGTAGCAGTATTGCAAAGGCACTGTATTTGATTTTTAAGCGATCTATTGCTTTTGGAGAGGTACCTGAGGACTGGAAAACAGCTTATGTGGTGCCCATTTTTAAAAACGGTAGTAAGGAAGATTTAGGGAACTATAGGCCAGTTAGTTTAACATCTCTGGTTGTGAAAATTTTGGAAAAGTTACTGAAAAGTCATATAGAGAAGCATTTAGATGATAACAAGATACTATATAACTCCCAGCATGGCTTTAGAAAGGGTAGATCATGTCAGACAAATCTACTAGAATTTATGGAATATATTACTGAATGTATAGACAGGGGTGATCCAGTTGATGTCATATATTTAGACTTTAGCAAAGCTTTTGATAAGGTACCCCATGTTAGGCTGATGCAAAAGTTGTCACAGTGTGGTATAGATGGAATGGTACAAATTGGATTAAAGAGTGGTTAAAGAACAGAAGGCAGTGTGTATTACTTAATGGTAATAAGTCATTATGGGAAACGGTGAAGAGTGGAGTCCCACAGGGTTCTGAGCTGGGACCACTTTTGTTCCTTATATATATAAATGATTTAGACGAAGGTCTTAAATGTAAGGTTTCTAAGTTTGCTGATGATACTATTAGCAATAAACTATCAAAGAGAAACAAATATATTATATAAAATACTGGTTACACTCACAATGTTGTGTTGGTTCGAGTGCCGATGGTTTGGTTGAACTGGGTCGTCCACTTCTCCTCTTTGACGGATGACTTTGGAGATAGGAGTTGGTACCGCTATCAAATGTCACGATCAAAAGTCCTCAGGTACTTTGTCAGGACAAGAGGGATCACATAAAGGAGCAAATGACGACAAAAAGTACAATAAGAATTTGTGTTTCTTGGACGGGAAAATGAAAACCGGAAGAAAATTTGAGGACATTTTATTTATACAATTGGACCATTGGTAGTGTTTAAAAACAACAGGCCAGAACTGGGAAAATGAATGGGAAAAACAGGGTAAATTAGGGCATTATTTTGGAACTGAAGGGGGTATGTTAATTCTTAAATAAAAATCCCCTTATCAATTCATAAATTTTTTAATTGAGGAAAACAAACTTTCAGAGTAGGATGGAACTGATGATGATCAAAGAAGATCTGACGATGTAGTTCCCCAACTCAGGACTACAAAAAGAAAAGAATTTAAAATTTTCATTTGGCGTTAATTCATTTATTATGTTATAGTAAAACGTTTACAAATAAAAACAAAAGAAAAAATTCTTTTAGAATAACCTACGTGAGCTAATTGAGCTAATGAAGATTGGAATTTTTCAATTGTTGACGTCTCGAATAACTCACTCTCACAAAGTCTTCTTTTACTTTTGATATTAATTTATTAAATGTTTATTTGAAAGTTTTTGTAATGTCTTTAATTTTGTTTATTTTTGTATAATTTACTTTTAGTTAAATAGTATATTCACCCTAAAATAGAGAAAAATAACAAAAGTTACTACGATTCTATATACAAAAAAAAAAAATAGGGCCTATCTGCAATAATTCCAGCGAAGAATATGTCATTCTTGCGAACCCCTATACTTTTCTCTTAGTCATCTTCTAAACGGACAACCTATCTGTGAATAATAACCATTAATAGAACTTCACTTAAGCTCACACCCCCTTACCAAAGTTGGTCTCGATGATGGAGACTGACCAACTTTCCTTAAAGACAAGGAAGGCAAGTAGGAGTGTTCAAGATAAGCTGTACCAGAAGAAAACCAAATACATCATAGAAAGTAATTGATAAACAGTTCCAAAATGCCTCACCTCTCTAACTGTAAAAACAAAAGTATAAAAGAACCTAATCTTGACAATCCATATCGGTCACTTGTTCAAACACACAGTTAGTTCTTTCAGGACAATCTCCTTGGAGATATCCCTTTCTTTTGCAAACTTCCAAAGCTTTGTTACTTGAACTGTAGTGAAGGTGGTTAATTCTGATGATACCGTAGAAGAAGTGGAAGGTTGTGGTTGATTAACTTTCGGCATTTTCGGAGGTTCTTCACTTACAGGTTTTTGACGTTGAGCTTGTCTACGTTTATTAAATCTTTGCAGTCCTTTACATTTGTATTTTGACGCAGATGTAGTAGTTGATGTTGTTGGAAGAGTTTTCGAGAAATGACTCTTCTTGGCTCTGGAAGCTGATGAAGGACAATCCGTAGACGAACCCCTCTTTTTAGTGGTTTTTATTCCGTCCTGTGGTTGTGATGATTCAGGGAAAGTTGATGGTTGTTCGTCTAGGCCCATGGAACCTTTGAACATCCAGGAGTAGAAAACTCTCGTTGTTGATTTACTTTTTGCTCACCTCTTTTGAGAAGGTACTGTCCTTGGTTGATTGGGACGATATTTAAGTCGCTCCTGGATTCCCAACGGTCCAGGGATGGCCTCTATTTCTTCAACAACCACTGAGGTTGTAGTAGGGGTTGTTGGGGCGGTGGTGGTTATATCTGGTCTGGGATCTTGAGTCCTTCGTTGAAAATTTGATAGACTCAAGATGGCAAACATTTCTACGAAGGTAGTTTCTGTGTAATGAAAACCATCATAACACAAGTCCAAAGCATCCAACCTATCCGATGCTCCCATCCAGAATTTATGATGTGGATTAGGTTGGTTTTTGTTGTTGTAATAACGATCAAAAACCGTTTTCATTGAAAAGATCTGCTTTTTAAACCAAGTCAAGTTGTTATTTTGTAATTCCACTGTCTTCCCATACATTTCTCGAGCCTTTATGTTGAGAAAGGATCGTTGAAATTGAGGTTGTTGTTCTAGTATGAGGTCATTCCTACCTTTACGGCGTAGAAAAGTTTCATTGAAGGTTTCATTGTAGGAATGACAAGATATACCTTCACTGCATGGTTACGACGAGTGGCTATTTTGGATATAGCGTCCATCTGAATGGGGACATAGGACAAATTGCATATGGGATTCCATGTAATGACCTTTATGGCGTTAAAAGGGAGAGTCAAAAAAGTTATTTGTTTTGAACTATTTTTCTAGTTTTTCTTTTTTTTTTTTTTTATCATCAGTAGTACTGATGATCATTACAAAATCAGTTATTTATTTTAAATTATTTGTTTTATGTTCATTTCTATGTCTTTATGTTAAATGGAAAGATGTTATTAATTATTTTCATTTTTCAGAATATTGATTTTTATTATTTTTGAATTTATATGTTTTATATTCAAATATTAGGCCTCCACCAATAGGGAATTAAATTGTTCATACAAGGAAAGTGCCTTCAATAAGGTAAAGTTGTATATACTTATTATATTATGTAACAATGTTAATTATTGACTCTAATGTGTATAATGGTAATTGTAACACATACCTAATATTAATGGGATAAAGATTTAATAAAACCAATCTCCATAGGCTTCCAGTATCGGGACTAAATTATACAGAATCCAGTCCTGGACATCTTACTTGTTAGACCATTACAACTTGTGGACGTCTAATTCTGGTTGTTGACCATTCCAGCTTTGTATCATTACCGGATCTCCAACGGTAAATTATCCATTCAGTATCTTGTAGCATTGAAGAAGAAACCAAGATACTATATCCAATCTAGAAAATTGTACAAGGAAAGGAAGAGAGAAGCCATCTACAACTACCAAATTAGATAAGCTAAACTATTATATATCAAATCCAAATTAGATAAGCTGAAAATATTATATAATCTTCTTCCAACCCCTGTATTTCATCACTAACAACTCCACTTAAGAGGAAAATACTTCTCCTATTTTAAGTATTAACTGACACAGCAAGTTGTTGCCAATTCCCAACACTATCCCATTAATAGAGGTTAAATACTGGACATTCCTTAATAAACAAGAGTGCAAAATTAATGATAAAAAGATAAACTATAAAATTTTGGTCTGTTTTAAATATAATTCCATTTAATAAAAGTTAAACTTATTCATTTTAATAAATCTTTTTTTTGTTTGATTAGCAATTCATCATTAAATAAATGTAATATCAGTAAACATTTCTTTTACTATCCCTCATCCCTTATACTTTAGTTAAATTGTTTGATTGATAATAAAACTAGGTTCGTTAAAGTTAACTGACTAGTGCAAATAGTGTCCCATATAAACGTGCAAAGCTTGTGATAGGTTGGCCCCTTTTCATGGCTGACGGATTTGAATGTAATATATAGGTGTTCCATCAAATCTTGGGTCATTTTCCAAAAGTCCTGTGTAAGCAGGTTAGTTCATTCACAAGTTCTAGCTCTCCCTAACAGCGTTGTCCTCAGTCGTTAGGGGCATTTTCTTCCAAATGGAACACGCTAGAGCAAATATATAGATCTGATCTAATGGTCCACATTGGATTTTAGAAAATTAGTGAGGTATTTCTTTATATCTAACAATGTCGCACCAGGATGGCACGAAGTGAACAAATTGATATTGTACATCTGTCGCACTTGCTCCTTTACATTTTCCAACATTCCAACTTCTGACATTCCCAAAACAAAATGTTTTTAGTTCCGGCCATGCTGAAAAAAAAAAATACCAAGGTATAATTTTTTACAAAAATATATTACCTAACAATTTACATTTATTGAAATTGAATACCTGAATAAATAAATTAAATAAAAGTTTTTTAATAATTAAATAATTGAATAATTGAATAAAAGTTTCAATTTGTAAATTGAATAACTTTACAAATACTTAAGAAAAATTAAATAAACTGAATAGAAGTTTATTAATAGAGGTTCTTGATAATTAAATATCTGAATAATCAAAGCATGAAAAATTATTTGAGAAAAATTAATAAATAAATTTCAAATGAATTTGAAGTAATTTAAAGTAATTCAAAAAGTCAAAACTAAAAGAAATTACTATCTTATTTATCATTCCACCATTACTACCATTGTACTACTTAATATCAATGTCAATATTATATATCAATACTAATTAGAACAAAGGCTAACACTAGTTTATGTTGAATAACAAATGGCAATCAATAATAATAGAATGAGGCTAATCATATCAACTAATGATACTTAATAGTACTTAAAAATTTATTAAATGCTATTCTACAAAAAAATAACTTTCATGCATTGAAATGTAAATTTTTAATTTGTACATGCATTTTATAATTAAATTTAAACATGCAATTATATTTAAATTTGAGCATGCGGTTTACATTTGATATTTTATATTATATAATTTTATGCTTTTATATATTTATTTTATTTATTTTATTTTCGAAAACACATCACATCACTTTTGTTTAACGAACTTCACTACGTGTATCACTTCCCGCTGTCGTGGCTATGTATTTTTAGAATATATTAATGTATAATAGCACTTTGACAACTCTTTTTCTTTTCAGATATTGCATTGTGATTTTCAAATTTTTATGATCGTATTTTATTTCAGAGTTGTATGTGTTCAAATAATGTTCTAATGCTATTCTAATTATATTCAACTCTGGACCGGCTTAAAGAGCTTTCGAAGACTTACTCTTTTCTTTTATTTTTATAAATAAATTATATGCAGGCTTTATTTATCTTTGGTTTTATTTTAACTCAACCCTTTATTTATAAATTTATGAACTATGTATTATCATAAATAGTATTCAATATCATAAAATATCAATCAATGCAATTACTTGTTTAAACTATCAAACTAAAATCCAAAACGATTACATACTACCTATAGAAACAAAATACTTTGTAAAAGTAACGTCAAATTATTTTAAATGTTAACTAAATAAATCGGAAAAATTCTATGTGGTTACCCAATGGAGAATGAACGTTATCTAATAAAAGTTTGTGGTAAGTATGAGTAATCGTAACCTAAGCCCCAAAAGATTCAAGAACTTCAAGATGACTAAGTACTGTAAGTTGAAATGAACTCGCAAACAATCCCTTGTACGTCAAAAATCGCAACTCCAAATTAAAAGTAGTCGATAAATCCAAAGGGTGAAACAATTATTCACGAAAGCTGAAAGTGGTTTACTAATATCCAAAAATTTCCTAAAATATTGTACGCAATTAGAGAAAAAAGTTAATATTTATTTTTACTCACAATGTATTGAGTTGGCAGTATCATCCACTTCTTTTTTTCTTAAGGACGATGTTGACGATGTGAAGACGCTCTCCGACGTAAACGATCAAAATTTCTCAAGCCCGTGGCAAGGGCCTTCAGGATCACGATGAAGAATGGTTGCAGCGAAAATATGGCAACACAAAGAGATGAAGAATGGTTGCAGCGAAAATATGGCAACACAAAGAGATAAAGAAACCGAAAGAAAAACTTATTTCTATATTTCTATGCCGATGACTCCACCCTTCATTACTCCTTTCAATTTGAAAGACGTCCCTCCCAACAACAGTTGATAGATTCAAGAAGGATGGTCTTGGAGTAACTGACCTCTGACCTTTCTCGTATTTCAAATTGGGGCAGAGAAAACATGGTCGCTTTCAATGCCTCAAAAACTTAATTCCTCCATCTTTCTACTCGACACAATCTTCCACACAACTATGATATCTTCTTCGAAAACACAACTCAAACCTTCATCTGTCCTCAATATTCTCGGTGTTTCTTTTTCTCGTGATCTTTCTTGGAAAGATCACATTATTTCTCTCACTAAACAAGCTTCTAAGATGTTGGGTGTTCTGAGGCGCCTTCGTGGTTTTTTTACGCCACCCCAGTTGCTTGCTCTGTATAAGGGTGTTGTTCGTCCCTGTATGGGGTACACCTCGCACATCTGGGGTGGTTCCACACATACAGCTCTTCTCGAAAAGGTGGAGTCTAGGGCCTTTCATCTTATAAACTCTTTTGTTTTTACTTACTCTCTCCAATCTCTTTGTTCCCGTCGAATTGTTGCGTCACTTTCTCTATACTATCGCTATTACAACGGACATTGCTCTTCTGAACTCTCACGTCGCATACCTCCTCCATTGAGAAGGGCTCGTGCGATACGACTTTCTACACAGTCTCATCTTTTCTCTGTCCAATTCTCCGACCCCAGACTTAACAGCTGTGCTCACTCTTACATGTACTCTACTGGTAAAGTCTTGAACACACTCCCTTCTATTTTCCCAACTTCCTTTGACTTGCACATTTTCAATTGGCGTGTGTCGGGTCACGTCGGCCATTAGTGACCAGATTCATAATGTTCCCCAATTCTGGTGGAATTTGGTGGGCCTCTGGCCTTTGCTCACCAGAGGAGACAAAAAAATTTATATATATATATATATATATATATATATTATATATATATATATATTATATATATATATATATATATATATATATATATATATATTATTATTAAATGCTATTTGTCTGAAGAGAGATATAGCCTAAAAAACTTTGGAAATTTATGAAATTTGGTAAAAAAATTGACCATCTTTAAGGCTATATCTCGAAACCAACGAATCGCATTGAATAAAGTATAGAGAGGAATTTGTATCCCCATCCCTCCTCTATACACCCACCAAAAATAAATGTTGTAGTTGTAGTTTTTTTTGTTTTAATTTTTTTGTCCGAAAAGGTGGATTTTTTTTTAATAGCTATTCAGTTTTGGGCTTATAACATTTTTCCTGTAACTCTAGGAACAAAAGTCTGTTACAAGTTTTTGTTGCCAGTAGAATTCTGAATATACAGTACAATTTCAGGTCATTCCAAAAAGAGGTTTGGCCTCGTCATTCATTTGAAAAGGGTAAAAAGAAGAAGAAAATTTTTTTAAAGTTATAGACTCAAGAAAACACTAAAAAAAGAGAAAAGCTATATACACTGAAAATTTCAGGAGAATCGGCTGAAAATTAAAAAAAAAAAAATTAAATTGGATTGTCCCCTCAAGTATAATTTCCCATTTTAACCCCGACTGGCAAACCCCGGTTCTCTCTAATTTTTGGCCGGGGCCGGGGCACCGGTCGGTTCCTATATATATATATATATTGAAGAGAAATTTCATTGTTTTCTCCCCCCCCAGAAAATAGAAATATAATCGATAAAATTTAAATTGGAGGATTGGAAAATTGGAAAATAAAATTAAGACTGTGTAATAATCAAATCTAATAACATCAAGAAGAACTCATCTAAGATAGTGTTGGCCTATATTTAGAGTAAGTAAACAAATTAATTAAGTTTGTCAGGGAATAGGACTTCAAAAGTATAAATATTAAATATAATAAATAGTAGTTTTTAAAGTAAAAGATGAATTGGTTAAAAATTCTATTTAAATTAAAAGTTTAAAATAGGAATTGATAAAATGAAATTATAGAGGCCGCTATATTAACGTAAAAAAAAAAAAAGAGAGAGAGAGAGAATGATGAGATTTAGTTCACACAAGTGTCATAATATTAAATTTAAATTTGTTTACAAGAAGAACTTTTATAGAAAATATTAAATTAAGTTTGGGAAAACTAAAATTTGAATAAGAATAATTTTTTTGTTTCCTTTATATATTTAAAGGGACAAAGAGTTGGATTCCGATCAGAGTGAAACGCCAATGACAGAAGAAGGAACAGGAAAAGGAAAACAACCCGAAGTGATTACGTTGGTTTCAACAAATTGTGTACCATTGATAAAACTGACCTCAGAGGGTTTTTTTTAAATCATAGAAAAGTCAAATACCACTCTCAAAGAGAATCAAAACTCCTCAAAGGACTCAAAGAGAATCAAAACTCCTCAAAGGATGGTTTTCTCAAAGGTATGAAAACAGTTGTTTGTTTAATTAAACCGGTTGATAAAAATTGGGAATTATAAATTATCTATCTTGCATTAAATTGGACGATTCTCGTTACTGTTTTTGACGTGAACAAGATTTTAATTTTATAGTATTTGTGTTAAGTATCTCAAAGTTTTACACAAGTGCTTGGTTATTGAGTTAAGAATTTAGGTACTTTATTGTTTATTTATTAGTTTATTTTATTTACTAGATGTTAACTATAAGTTCATTTATTGAATTCATTTATTTAATTATTTATTTTAGAGGCCTCTATATTTGAAATTTTTAGGTGTAGGGTAATTATTTAAAAGTCCAGTTGTAAATAAATAATAATTTTGATTGTCTCATTTGGCATATAATCATTTCTATATATCTTATCAAATAATTTAAGTTCAGAGGTGGTTTCGTTTTTTGGATGTTGCATCAGGTTATCCGGAGTTTGGTGAGTAATAAGTTCCATGTTTTTCCCAATTTTGGAGGGATTTCTTTGTAATTGTTGTAAATTTTTGCACCCAGTGACAGATCTTGCGGTCCTCGAAGATCGGGAATTGGAGGAATCAACTTTAGTACAAGGTTGTCCCTGGGCTCTATATAGATCACGAAGAGTCACCTTGAAAGTACCGGAGTCAGCCGGGAAGGCTGAAATTACCACTGCTGGTGCTTATAGTGTAAGTAAAACTCTCTTACAATATATATATATATATATATATATATATATATATATATATATATATATATATATATATATATATATATATATATATATATATATATATATATATGGGTCATTCCAAGTCACTTCAACCAAAATTTGGCAATTTTTTCCGTGACCCCTTTCGATTTTTATGAAAAATGGCACACTAACAGATCTTGTTGAGAAAATATGAATGGCGTTTATTGCAGGTCTCTAGCTCATACGGTTCAGAAAATATGACCTTTGAAACTTTGGTCAAAAATGTCAATTTTCAGAGAGTAGTCCGAGGTCAAAATACAATATCTCGGCTTCTATGGCACTTAGAAGCATCGTGTAAAGACCATTTAAAAGATCTTGAATAGCGGTACAACATTTATTTAGATGATTTTGACCTCGGAGGTCAAATAAAAAATTTGACCTATTGGTGACCTTGACCTTGAAAAAAAAACCTCATCTTCGATTTTTTTCAAACTTTGCTGAATTATTGTTATATATGTATATTTTAATTTTTTTAATGAATTATTTTTGGTTTTGGCTTGGTTTAGAAAATATAAGCAATTTAATAAGTACAAATATCACATTTTTCACTTTATTGCGATTTTTCATTCATTCAATGTATAGTCCCAACATTTCCATTTCTCTTTCTCATATATATATATATATATATATATATATATATATATATATATATATATATATATATATATATATATATATATATATATATATATATATATATATATATATATATATGATACCTTTTATTTTAAAAAATTTAAAAAAAATTTATTTCTACTGGCAAACATATTTTCAGCTTTTCCATATTCTACCTTTGTCAATGTATACGTTCTTCCGGTTTTTGTTACCGGGCTTACACTCATTAAGATGTCACTGACATCAATGATGAGTACATCTTGAGGTGATGGAAACACGAAGGAGGGTGCAGGCCCATGAGGATGCAGGAAGCTCAAGCTTACTTCATTACTATCATGTTTTACTTCCAATATACAGGCAAGATACCAGTGCTCATCATAAGCTGCAATGCAATAACCTTTCAAAGATGTTAATGAAATAGTGTTTCCTTGAAGTAAAGATGTACTTTCTTTTCTGAATTCAGATGAAGATGTCTAGCGCAAGTTGCTACACTAAGCATTTTTGTGAATGTTTAATTAGGAAAACTTGACACTCCCCAATATATATATATATATATATATATATATATATATATATATATATATATATATATATATATATATATATATATATATATATATATATATATATATATATATATATATATATATATATATATGGGACTGGGTGTATGGACTATACTAAATACCACTTTGCCATTTAATGATTAAATAAATGTTAGTATATATATATATATATATATATATATATATATATATATATATATATATATATATATATATATATATATATATATATATATATATATATATATATATAAGGTGTATGGATGACTGGGAATGTTTGTATGTGAGTGATATGAAGAGAATAAAATTTAATGAAAATAAAATAAAAGTGAGAAGTAATGATTACACTAAAAATTAAAAAGAATGAATAATATAAAATAATGAGTGCTAATATGATTGCAGAATACATTCGGAGCTGGAACTGCTTTCCTTTTTTGGGCTCCAGGTCCCCAGCCCTGAATTTTTATTTTAATATACAACAATAACATTGCGATGATATGCATAAATACAAGTTATATTGATAATTTTATATTTTACATTTTTTCAAACTTTAACTTAGGGCCTTACCTGAATAAAACTGTTGAATCACTTATGAATCGAAATTCCTTTTTCAAAATTTTTGTAGTTTTACAAACTTTTTTTATTTTATTATATCTGTATTTGTAATTTTCCTGAATTTTTTTTAAAAAAAATGCATATAACCATTAATTTAAGTGAATGTTGGCTATTCTACTCCTTCCTTACAATTAAATAAATCTCACTTAAAATATCTAATTTTCTTAACCTAAAATTTCAGTGCTTTTGACCTCTTTACAAATTTTAGGCAACCCCGGCCCCGGCAAAATTCCAGCCCCGGTCGGTCCCTATATATATATATATATATATATATATATATATATATATATATATATATATATATATATATATATATATATATATATATATATATATATATATATATATATATATATATGAGAGAGAAAGAGAAATGGAAATGTTGGAACTATACATTGAATGAGATAAAAATCGCAAAAAGTGAAAAATGTGATATTTGTACTTATTAAATTGCTTATATTTTCTAAACCAAGCCAAAACCAAAAAATAATTCATTAAAAAAATTAAAATATACATATATAACAATAATTCAGCAAAGTTTGAAAAAAATCGATGATGAGGTTTTTTTTCAAGGTCAAGGTCACCAATAGGTCAAATTTTTTATTTGACCTCCGAGGTCAAAATCATCTAAATAAATGTTGTACCGCTATTCAAGATCTTTTAAATGGTCTTTACACGATGCTTCTAAGTGCCATAGAAGCCGAGATATTGTATTTTGACCTCGGACTACTCTCTGAAAATTTACATTTTTGACCAAAGTTTCAAAGGTCATATTTTCTGAACCGTATGAGCTAGAGACCTGCAATAAACGCCATTCATATTTTCTCAACAAGATCTGTTAGTGTGCCACTTTTTATACAAATCGAAAGGGGTCAGGGTTTTTGTCGGTTGAAGTGACTTGGAATGACCCATATATATATATATATATATATATATATATATATATATATATATATATATATATATATATATATATATATATATATATATATATATATATATATATATATATATATATATATATATATATATATATATATACCTCCTTTGGTAGTAAAGAGAAGAGACCTACTAATTTCCACCAGTGTGCAAGTCAAAAGAAGTTAAAGGAAGTTTGTTCCAGACTTTACCAGTAGAGTATATATAAGATTAGGCATAGCAGTTAAGTTTGGGGTCAGAGAGTTGGACAGAGAAAGTACAATACTGTGTAGAAAGGCATGTTAGACAAGCACTCCTCAATGGGGAAGAAAAGAAACAGGAGAGTTCAGAAGAGCAGTGTCCATTGTACTAGCGATAGTATATAGTGAGTTATGCAACAGTTCTACAGGCAGAGACGAAGAGAATTAGTGAGAAAGGAAGAGCTGCATGAGTGGAATTACCCCAGATGTGAGGCGTACTCCATACAGGGGTAAATAACATCCCTAAAGAGAAAGCAACAGAACATCCAATCTCTTAGAAGCTTGCTTAGAATGTGATATAATGTGATCCTTCCAAGAAAGATAACTAGAGAAAATTAAGGACAGATGAAGGCTTGAGTTGTATGTTTTCCAAGATGATGTTACAGTTTTGTGAAAGATAGTGTCAAGTAGAGATACAGAGGAACTAAGTTTTTGACACATTGAAAAAAACTATGTTTTCTCTTCCTCAATTTGAAATACAAGAAAAATCAGAGGTCAGATTTTAGAAGTCCACCATTCTAGTGTCAATGAACTCTTCCTGGGAGGAGCCCTTTCAAACTGAAAGGAGTAATGAAGTAATAGAGAGAAGTTTTTAAATGGAAAGTGCAAAAAGTGTTGGGGACAGGACAGAATAATGATGTACACCACTATTAACAGATTTAAAGTATGAACGCTGACCATCTACAACAGCAGCTATAGAATGACTGGAAAGAGAGAAGAATAAATTCCAAAAGAGAGAAGTTTAGAAATTAAAACTTTGTACCAGTCCTTATCGAAGGATTTCAAAATGTCCAGCAAAAGATTCACCAAAATGACGTAGAGCAGAAGACCAAGAGTCAGAGAGAAGGGAAAGGAGATCACCTGTACAGAGTTTTTTATGGAAGTCATACTGGCAATCAGAGATAAGATTTGAAGAAGAGATATTTCCAATTGAAATTCGAAAACTTTAAAAAGAATGGAGGTTAAAGAAATAGGATGGTAGTTGGACTGTTGAGAGGGGTCCCCCTTCTTTGGCACAGGTTAAATGAGCGCACGTTTCCAATAAGAAGGGAAGGTCGAAGTGAAGAGACAGAGAAGAAAGAGTTTACCAAGGCAGGGTGCAAGCTCAGAAGCACAAATTTTGGTGAACCGCAGGAGGAATACCATCAGAACCATACAATTTCTTAGTGTTAAGCTCTGAGAGAGCAGAAATGACATCTTTAGAAGAAATTACAATGTCAGGCATAAATGAGTTGGAGGGGGTTGAAGGAGGAGGAATAGCTCCGGAATCGTCTAAGGCAGAGGTAGAGGCAAATATTTAAATGAAGAGTTCAGCTTTAGTAGAATGTAAAATGGCAATTGTGCCATCAGAGGGAACTAATTACAGGAAAGAAAGAGGAAGAAGCAAAGTTAGAGTTGACATTGTTTGCAAAATACCAGAAAGGGCGAGAGGAAGAGGAATCAGAAAGATTATTGCATTGTAAAGGGGAGACACTGCCTCTTTTACAACCCTTCAACCCTCTCAATATGAAGACCAAAGACTCGATAGTCAACAGCACTTCCCCTACTCTTACTTTAGTTGCACAACAAGATAAGATAGACACTCAGGTCTGGTTTTAGGATCCTCGTGTTACAAGCTTAAGTGTAGTGCTCAATGGTACAAAATATTTTCATATACAAATATAAATATTTGTATATGATTTATCCAATAATTGCAACTTCATACACAAATATGATTATTTATGTATGGTACAACTAATGAATACTTATTCAAATAAAAATCTAATTGCATACACAGATATAAATATCTGTGTAGTGCCCTGAAATTTATACAAATTATCTCATATACAAATATTAATATTTGTATATGACTTATTCAATAATTACAACTTCATACACAATTATGATTATTTATGTATGGTGCCACTAATGAATATTTATTCACAAAAAAATCTAATTGCATACACAGATATAAATATCTGGGTAGTGCTAAATTTTACAAAATCTTCTCATATACAAATATAAATATTTGTATATGATTGATTCAATAATTGCAACTTCATACACAAATATGATTATATATGTATAGTGCAACTAATGAATACTTTTTCAAAAAAATGAAAATATACAACTAATCCTAATGTTACAGTAGGTAGTTATAATTATAGTAGTGTTATGGTAGGTTATTAATTACAAAAAATTACAGGCTATTCAGGAATGGGTGTACTTAACTGGTAATTTGTCAGTGGAGATCATTTGTTTATCTGGCCTGCTCAATTGTTATTGAGTTTAGATCTATGGCTCGGCTTAGCGAGTAACTGCAAAATCTGAAGTTAGCAATTATCCCAAACTACTCATCTGGCCTAAACATCAGTCAGATCCCCAATCCAATATGAGTTCCAAACTTGTAACTGACTCCACAATTAGTACCTAAAAGGGTATGGTTATTAAGTTAAATGAATCTAAACATTAACCCATCCCAATAGTTATATTCACATGTCTAACCCTCCTATTAATGTAAGGATATGTAATGGTAAACTTACCCTTGCAAGGGAGATGAAATTGATACTTTCCAATTCTGGATACTTTCTGTATTGAATATTTATAATATTCTCTGTGTTAAATCTATAAATTATTTACTATCTGCAAAGGAAAAAGCTGCTTTATCATTTGTCAAATATACATCCAAGTCATAACTAAATAATAAATGATATTTAGCTCCCATAAAACAAAAGGGAAATGAAAAGGGAGTTCGAACTGATTGTAAGGATAGGCCTGGGATAGCCTATTTGGAGATTTCTACAGCATTTATGCTGGAGAAAAAAAAAAAAGTTTTGGTATCTTGAAGAATAAATTTTGCCCGATTCCGAGATGAAATATTAGTTGAATGAGTTTCAGGAGTTTGAAGATGATGGTAATCTCTGAAGGGAGCATCCCTGCGCGAAAAAAAGTAGACTTAAAATAAAGTTTATTAGGTTTAGTAGAAGGAAAAGAATGTGGAATGTACACCTCCATGCCAGAGAGAATCAGTCTGAGTCTTCATCTAAAACCCAACTTATACCCAGAGCTTTGATTTTGTCAATATCACTACTATGAGCCGACTGGGCCCTGGCTAAAAATCAGGGAAAACAGAGGTTTGCCGGCTGGGGTTAAAATGGCAAATTATACTTAAGGGGACAGTTCAATTAAAAAATTTTTTTTTTTTTTAATTTTCAGCCGATTCTCCTGAAATTTTCAGTGTATATAGTTTTTTTTTCCGTCATGAAAAGTCCATTTCTAGCATTTTCCTGAGTCTATAACGGTTAAAATGTTTTTTTGAAATATTACCCTTTTTCGAATGAATGGCAGAGCCAAACAACTTTCTGGAATGACCTGAAATTTGGACTGTATATTCAGAATTTTATGATACAAAAGCTTCTAACAGACTTTTATTCCCAGAGTTATAGGAAAAATGTTGTAAGCCAAAAACTGACCAACTACTGAAAAAAAAAAAACATTTCTTATTTTTGGTGGGTGTATAGAGGAGGAATGGGGCTACAAATTCCTCTATATACTTTATTTGAAGAAATTTGTTGGTTTCGAGATATAGCTTCTCAAAAAGGTTCATATTTGACCAAATTTCAAAAAATTCCCAAAGTTTGAGAGACTATCTTGCTTCAAACAAATGGCATTTAATAATGCACTAAATAAAAGTCGTTTCCCTGTCCCTCCTCTAAACAATATCCAAAAATAAAGAAATTAGTAGGTAGAGTTTTTTTTAAATAATTTTTTTCTCAGGAAGGGTACACTTTTTGCAAAAAAAATTTCAAGTGCTTACAACTTTTTCTAGACATGACATCAAAAATCTGTTCCCATTAATGCAAAAAATTAGGGCTAACATTATTCAGTTAAAATTTCAGTTCATTTTTACTTGTGGCATCCAGAGGTCCTCTTCTAATTTCCTGAACGTGCAGATGTTATATTTAGCTATTTCAAGCCTATCCTGAAACATTGTAAAGTACTCCCATACTGCTGAAGCTTATCTTTTAGCTATATTGACTGAAAGTATGAACAAAATAATAATTTTTGAAATAATGTATCTAAATGATACAACCAGAGCCCTGGTTCTGGCCCCGGCCCCGGCAAAATTCCAGACCCAGTTAGTCCCTAATTTTAGCAATCTTGCCATAAACCTGGTTGAACTAACACCGCCCTTAATGATTCTAAGGAATGGACACTAGAAACTATCTACCAAGCCTTCCGACTGAGCGAAGCTGACATTTCATCTGTGCAGCAGAAGCAAGATTTACAACTTTTAGCCAATTACCATACAGTGTTAAGTTTAGGTGAATCTGACTTTGGTTGTGCATCTGTGATTAAGCATAAATTGGAGACTACCACAGAGGAACCTGTTCAAGTCCCTGTTCGGTAATTACAGGGTCAGTCTTGAAGGATACAGAGGAATGTTGTAAGAAGTTGAAAGGAGAAGGAATCATTTAACATAGTAAATCACCATACTCTGCCCCTGTAGTGCTATTAGAAAGAAAGGTGGAACTATTAGGCTTTGTATAGACTATCGAAATCTCAGACTGGTAACCAAGGGTGATAGCTTTCCATTTCCTAACCTGATTGATATGTTGTTTAACCTCCAAGGGGTTAAGTTTTCACCACCATCGATTTGGTGAAGGGTTACTATAAGTAGAAATGGAGGAATCAAGCATTGACAAGACTGCCTTTATGACTCCTTTATTCCACTTGGAATTTCTGAGAATGCCTTTTGGGGTTAAAAATGGACCAGCCACATTCCAACAGGGTATGAGGATTGCTCTGTCACATATCTCATAGACAGAAGTTATGGTTTATTTAGATGATATCCTAATCATCAGCCAGACCTTTGAACAACATTTGGAGACATTAGAAAAGGTTTTAGAAGTCTTTCAGGAAACAGGTTTCAAATTAAAACCCTAAAAGACATTCTTATTAACAAAACAGGTACAATATTTAGGTCATCTAGTATCAGAAGAGGGGATGATGCCTTTAAGTGAAAATTTGCAAGGTATAATGGAGTTCCCAGCACATACTACAGTAAGAAAACTTACAGTTCTTAGGGATGGTAAATTTCTATCGATGTCACATCTCAAGATATTCGGAGATTGCAAAACCACTCTTTGAACTTCTCAATAAAAAAGCTCTCAAATGAACTTCACATTGCCAAACAGCATTTGAAGACTTGAAGGCTTTGGTTGAAACCCAGTTATTATCATATCGTGACTAAACCAAGGATACTCAGCTTTTAATATTGCATGTGGATGTGACTAATATTGGTGCTGGAGCATGTTTGGCACTGAATCAAGGAGGAGAAAATGTTCCATAGTCTACATCTTAACCACATATTCAAAGGCAGAACAAAAATATAGCACCACTGAAAAGGAAGTAGATGCCATTTGTTGGGCAGTCAAGTCCCTAAAACCCTTCCTTTATAGAATAAAAGTCTTGATTCACACAGACCACAAGCCATTGCTATTCCTAAATAACATGCCTCTAGTCAACCAGTTACACTGTAGCTCGCACTCTTGAGGAAATCAATGATATTGATTATAAATTGAAGTATATCCCTGGCAAAGAAAAAGTTGTAGCGGATGCTCCTTCAAGGTACCCTATTTCACAGCAAGACTCTGCCAGTGCCGTAGTAATGGAAGTCCCAACAGGATATGTCGAAATCAAAATGCCCAGAGGAGGAGACTTATTATTCCAATGTTTTGCCACTTGGCTGATTGGAACCCTAGAACAACATTTACAAGTTCGGAACTCTGTCATTCAAGAGTTATTAGATAATCGAGGCAAGTACAACTTACCTTCTGGAAAGAATCACAAGTCTTTTTACAATACAGCTGCATCTTATGAAACACCAAGGTCAGCTACCAGTAACCCAAGCCACTGAAGCTTTTGCTCAACTGAATCAAGCAAAAGTATTAGTCTACTAAGGTAACAGTAAAACATTACAATTCGGTTGTCCTTAGTGTACAAAAACTTGTTCTTTACTGTGCCTTGGGGGTTTTCACTTCAATTTATTAAAGAGCATTGGTGCAACACCACAACCACTTCCACAGGCCAACATGGTTCCCACTGTGGATGTTAATGTTGAATATGATTTATTTCATCACACACTGGAGGGACAGCCATAGTCACATGAACTAACAGTTAATGAGCAAATATTTAGACCAGCAAATGACTAGTAGGGAGGTTTCTAACAGCCTTAAAGTACACCAAATTGCAGTAAATGAGATTGAAGATTCACACCTTGATGCCACATCCATAACACTCAGTAAAAGTGGAAATCCCATTTATATATTCCCATTTAACATTTTAACAGATTTGACTATTATAGCTTATGCAAATTTTGCTCACATTGGCAAAAACAAGCTTAGAGTTTTGGTCAACCAATATGTGTGGCATCCCAAGACCTATGATATTTGCTATGATATCACTATGAAATGTTATTAATGCCAAGCCTCCATAACTTCTAATTTCATTTATGCTCCTCACACTGTAAAGATTAATACAGATTTTCCAGTTTGAGTTGGTTGACTTAGACTTCCTGCAGTTTCCTAAATTAACACAGGGAAATAATTATGACCTGGTCCAGGCTGACCATCATTCCAAGTGGATAGCTGCAGTCCCTTTAAGGAATAAACAATCCAGCATTGTCACTACTGTTTTTCAACAGAACATCCTTGTCTCCCAAATATACCAGAGAGGATTCTCACAGACAATGGCTGTGAGTTCATAGGACCTGAATTCAAAGAAATGCTACAGAGCAACATCTTCAAACATCAAACCTTCCTGGTGATTTACTAACAAACAAATTTAAACCTTGCAATTATGGTCCTTACATATATATATATATATATATATATATATATATATATATATATATATATATATATATATATATATATATATATATATATATATATATATATATAAATTAATCACAGTGAGGTAAATTAAGTTGATTTATGACCTAGTGGTTACAAAAGAAGAAGAAACAAAATAATAAACTAACAAAAACTACTTCAGGCAGAGGGAAAGAAGATCACAGATATGGAGAGTTTAGTTAATATAAGTGAAAACTTACTTTTCAATTATTTCTCTATATTAAATTAATAAAAGCAGCCTGAAACCAGTGGTGTTATTGGGAGTATCAGAACTGGTCCCGGAATCTTCAATTTAATTCAGGAAAGTATTACCATCAAGAGGTGAGAAATTTTATTCACACATTAACCTTAGGTTCCAACTTAACTCTTGACTCACTGTGTTTGGGTATAAATTAATAATTAATTATTATTATATTTTTTTATATGATACCCCGGTTTTCTTGATTAACTATAGGTATAGGGGACAGTTTCCTCTATATAAGTAATCTTAATCAAAGATCATATTTATTTAACTTAGGCATCTGCCAGAGATGGGTTGACTGAGGTAATAAAAATATTCATACCATAATATTTTTATAATAATAATAAGGGAAAACTGGGGTTTACCTGCCGGGATTAATTGGAAATTTATAAATTGAATAAATAAAACAAAATATAAAAAAATTAAGAATTTAATTCCATTATTCCTTCATTATATATTGGAAAGGCAAAATGAATGCAACATAAAAGAAGAAATAAACAATTCATTCACTTAAATCACTATTCATCATCAGAATCTTCTTGAACATTTACATCAATTGGGGAGTGAAATGTTCAGGAACTGAGGTGATGTTGAATATATTACTGCTAGAAGATTATACTTTAAAAATAGTAAAATTTCTAAATGTTTTTGGCAAGAGCTTGATTTTAACTTTTTGAATTGATTTCCCTATTTTGAATTCTTTCATTGGCACTGGATCTTGTTCGTGGGCACAAATATAGTCTTGCCAGTATTGCTAGTGTGGAAAGATCATTCTTGTTCACCTTCAAGGAGGCAAAAAGTCTCCATTAATATAAATTTTCATTTTACCTTAGTAAACCTATTGAATTACTATTATGAATCAAAGATATTTTTTCAAACTTTTAATATACAAAATCTGTAATTTTCTAATTTTTCTCTAGAAAAATGCATATGATCATTAGTTTAAATGAATGTTGGCTATTCTACTCCTTCCTTATAATTATATTGATATCAAATAAAATTACATCTAATTTTCTTAACCTCAAATTAGTGTTTTTGATCTCTATACAAATTTTAGGCAACCCCAGGGCAGAGCCCCAACCCCTACCAATTTTGGGTGACCCTGGCCCAATTCCAACCCCAGTTAGTCCCTACAGCCAGTATAGAGGAACAACCTTAGGAATATAACTCTTTTAGCATATAAAATCATGTAGAAAAATTGTATTATACAATTTAATGTACATAATTTACTTATTTTTATATTTCAGTTTCAGTTTCAATATATTTAAAGAAAAAATTTCTTTTCCTTTTATTTAACTCTGAATTAACGATAAATTTTCTTAAATTTGCTCTCTAATACTGATTCAGCAATTTGCTAGTACAATACTAAAAGCTAATCCACCATTGAAATCGTATGATTTGGTGTTAATTGATCATCCTTCTTACTCGTAATTAATTGATTTTTTTTAATCATTTTTAGTTTACAAAATAATTTTCCATAGCTCAATTTACCTAAAATAAATTTATTCCAGATCATTTTTTTCATAGTTACAGTATATTACAAAAATAAATTCAGTGGAAAGACACTTTTATCTAGTGTTTTTTTCAATATTACATTTCCAGTTTATACTTTGAATAACAACTATCAACTACAAAAATACCAAAAACGTAAGCCACAAAAAAAAATTTCCAATCTTTACATGTCATAATATATGCATAGATTTAAACAGCATGAAATTCTTAATTTTTTTGAAGTCAATATTAAAAAATTTCAATCAAAAAAATTGTTTTCCATAACTGTTAAACATATTTTAATTTTATTAATCAGTCATTTGATAAATATTTCAATCTACACATTTGAATTTGACCCTTTTCAGGCCAGGCATTAGGTTGTTAACTATGTTTGGCTTTTTTGGGGTCTCCAGTTTATTAACTGTGTTTTGGCTTTTTTCATTAGAATATATACCGTAATATTTGGCGTACCCGTAGTTAACTTTGGCAAAGATCAAGTTTCCATAGACTATTTTCCCATTAATCTAAAAATCTACAAACACCTGATGCACCTAGTTTCAATGTAAATTTAGTGCCTAGCATAACATATATATTTATAATACAAGAAAATGAACGATCTATATATATAAATCAATAATTACATTCATGCTCAGGATGAAAGGTGCTATTAATTTACATTTGGTATCACATATAAATTGCTTATAAAATTTTGCTGTGGATATACCGTTTACTATTATAAAAATCATCTTGTTTATTCAACTTCTACCTGTACTGGTAGTCTACCTATGAAATAGGGATTAGGGATGCCGAAAGAGTTTCGATATATATCGATATCGATACTTTACGATAATATCGAAAAATATCGATGATATTTTCAAAACCGATATATCGATATTTTATACTTAGTATCGAACCAACGATATTTTTTTTTTACTTCTAGAAATTTTAAGTAGTTTTCTGCTCCTTTATAAAATAAAATTTAAGCAAAATTTATGTCATTTTTCATATATATATATATATATATATATATATATATATATATATATATATATATATATATATATATATATATATATATATATATATATATATATATATATATATATATATATATATATATATAGTGGCGGCTCGTCATTATTGGGGGAGGGGCTGCAAATTATATATATAATATATATATATAATATATATATATATATATATATATATATATATATATATTATATATATATATATATATATATATTATATATGTGTGTGTGTGTGTATGTGTTCCAAAATTAAATATAATATTTCAAACTATTTATGTTATTTTAAAAAAAAGTGACATTGCCAGACGTACGATTCTTTCCAGCGTTATAAAAAAGTAAACTTTACTTACGTAATAAAATTATTATAAGATTTTTTTTTTATTTCCAAATGTTTCTTACCTAATATTCGACAAGGATTCTAAAAATATAATCCTTTTTTACGTACGTGAAATAGTTTTTAAAATATGTAGCTGGCTCAAACCGGTCTGGCCTATATATATATATATATATATATATATATATATATATATATATATATATATATATATATATATATATATATATATATATATATATATATATATATATATATATATATATATATCTGTTTTTTTCAATCCTCTGGTGGGCAAAGGCCAGAGGCCTACCAATATTCCACCAGAGTTAGGGGGAAAGTCGGGAACATGGTCTAATTAAAGGACCGATATATATATATATATATATATATATATATATATATATATATATATATATATATATATATATATATATATATATATATATATATATATATATATATATATATATATATATATATATATATATATATATATATATATATATATATATATATATATATATATATATATATATATATATATATATATATATATATATATATATATATATATATATATTATAATATATATATTATATATATTAATTATATATATATATATATAATATATATATATATATATATATATATATATATATATATATATATATATATATAGTGATGGCATCCGCATCCGCATCCGCATGCGCGGATGCGGAACATCCGCACAAAAATCAACATCCGCATCCGCATCCGCATCCGCATTTCGATCGAAATCAACATCCGCATTAAAATCCGCATCCGCATCCGCATTTTCAAAAATTCAACATCCGCATCCGCATCCGCATCCGCACGCATCCCAAACCTCCCAAAATTCGACATCCGCATCCGCATCCGCATCCGCAAATTAGAAAATATGACATCCGATCCATCACTAATATATATATATATATATATATATATATATATATATATATATATATATATATATATATATATATATATATATATATATATATATATATATATATATATATATATATATATATATATGCGAATTGTAGATCAAGAGTGAGGGTGAAGAGAGAACTATCGGATTGGTTTAGCATAGGAGTGGGATTGAGACAGGAGTATGTAATATCTCCATGTTATTTAATCTACTGATGAATGGTTCACTTGGAAAAATGGAGAGAGAAGGGAAGAGTTTTACGTTGAGAAATATGGAGGGTGAATGTGAAGTGAATGTTTTACTTTTTGCAGATGATGCGGCATGTGTTGGTGGCAGAATCTGGAGAAAAGATGAGAATACTTGTGAGAGAGTTTGAAGGGAAATGTGCAAACACGAGATTGAAATTCAATCCAGCGAAGAATAAAGTTATGAGGATTGGAGGTGGGGATGAGGAAATGTGGAGGGAGGAATTGGTTTGTAGAAGTGTGAGAATGATATATATATATTATATATATATATATATATATAATATATATATATATATATATATATATATATATATATATATATATATATATATATATATATATATTATATATCTAAATATCTAGTAATGTTGGGTGGAAGGTAAGGGTGGGACGGAAAAAGGAATAAAGAACAGAGTGGTAGAAGGAATGAAAGTATTGGGGGGCCTAAGAAAAGTATGGAAGAAAGGAAAAATTTCGAAAGAAATAAAGATAAGTGTTTGAATGTATGTGTTCACCTTCTGTATTGTATGTGTGTTGAAACATAGACGATAAGTGCTCGGTCGAGAAAAAGTTTCAATGTCTTTGAGATGAAAGATTTGAGAGCGATATATAAATTGAGAAGGATTGATAGGATTAGAAATGAAAGAATAAGGGAGATGTGTAAATGGAAGAAGAGTGTAATTGATAGAGAGGAGGAGGAGGTGCTAAAATGGTTTGGACATATGTGAAGAATGAAAGAGAACAGAATGGTTGGCAAGGTACGTATATCCGATGTAGATAGGGGAAGGGTAGGGGGAGGGGAATGCCGAAGTGGGATGGATGGATGGGGTGAGAGTGATTTTGATGGAAGGAATTTGAGTTTAGACGAGGGTAGAAGATTTGTGGAGACAGAGATGGAGGGAGGTGGTGAAAGCGTTGAAAGGTA